>CANSZD010003973.1:0-158930 GCA_947648045.1 Beta corolliflora
TTAAAGTTGGTGATCTCATTTCATTAGAGATTAAGAGAAATATGGAATAACATTAAGTCACTAATTTTTTTTTATTATGACACTAGAATCACAAGAACAATACTAACAAGTAACAACAAATTAACAAAAATATGCAAATACAACTAAAAACCCCAATTGAACCGGCTATAAAAATAGATAGACTAATTCCACATTAAAGCATATACATAATGAAGTAAAAGTTTCAGCAAATTCGAATTTATTGTTTAACTTTACATCCAGAAAATTAAAGAAATGAATCTACAATGAAGTAATTTACAGAAATTTGGGCAAAAAAAAACAATTCAGTGCTTGAAACGAGTTGCGTCTTCATTCTTCACTTAAAAATTTGCAAGGAAGATGTTTCTTCAACTTCTAGCTCAAATCTTCTACAGAACTCTTTAGATCTGGAAAATTAGAAAAAATAAAGAAAATCAAAATTCTCAAAACCAAAGTAAATACTCCATAATTAACGAGAGCTAAAGAGATTAGCTCACCTCAAGAAAAATGGAGAGATTGATGAATGACGACAATGACGAAGATTCAAAAGTACAAGTAAATTTTTTAGAGTAAGATAGTACAAATAAAGGCGGTCATCTTCTTGCATATCAGCTTCAATCTAACTTACCATCCAACAACAATGAAGCAGGAAGGGAAGAAATACAACCCCTCCAACAACAACAAAAACAACAGCAACATGGAAAATGAGGGAGTAGACAGAAAATAAGGGATTGACCCACTTAATTTAAATAGACTCATTTAAATAAAACTCAAAATGGATACATCTCCCTGTTTCCCCTTACCTGCGGTGGTTCCTCGGACCACCAGTCACTCAGCCGCAGTTCGTTTGGTCGTCAGAGCTGTGGCAGGTCTTGCTTGTTGCCGGCTGCGTGTTGTGAAGCTGGTCTCCAACCCCGTATTTCTCTCTCCCCTGTTCTTGTTCGTTGATGCTGCTCTGCCGTTGCTGCCGCTAGACGTCGGTGCTTTTGCCTTCGCCGGTGATTCACCATCTTGAACTCGTTCGCTGCCCTTGCTTTGGCGTCTTTGTTCCGATCTTGTGTTGTGGTGCATTGAGAGAAGTAGGAACTAGGAAGGGAGGCTGGGTGGGAAATATGGGTTTGGAGGATAGATATGAGGATGAAGGTGATAGGTTAGGAGACGATCTAACGGTTCAGCTTCTTTTATGGTTTGTATCCAACGGTTAATATTTATGATCTGTGTGCTATGTGTTGTTTTCTTGTGTGCCCTTGATTATGATCATCTAACGGTTTAGATTTTACCCATTAGATGGTGTAGGATTTTGCCTTAAGAAAACCAATAATCCTACCAAATTATTATTCAAAACAACTAAACCCCAAATCTCATACTCTATAACCCCATTTTCAAATAATAATCATAATTATCTAAAGTAATAATTAATATTTTCATAATTTATATTATTTTTTTAACTGAAATTTGCTCGTGTTAATTATCTCATTGTCTCATTTGTTGGTGAATTGATTAGGGAATAACAAAGAGCATAAACACTAATCGGTTATAGACTTATAGTTATACTAGTTATATTGCTCTAAGGTCATTACTTATGAAACTAAACTTCTTGGAAAATTACTTATGCAATTGTTACTTGCTCAATTAATGTTTTGATTATAGTCATTTACGTGAACTATAGTATAGCAATATGCTTCATATCAAGATCTTGTGAACAAGCAATAAGATTTAATCGATTAAGATCTTGTTAAAATGCAAAAAGATATAGTAATTTAACAAACCTGCAAATATGTTATAATAAACTATGTTACTGAAATAATTAGAATTCAATGTCTCCTATTAAGTTAAGCTCTACAACTCTATGATGATTTACTTCTTAAGCTAGTATTCTTATAATGTTACGTATGCAAATATCACTCAATTATGTAATTATTTGATTATAATAATATCTATTTAGTGAACTTATAGT
This sequence comes from Beta corolliflora, assembly GCA_947648045.1. NCBI lineage: Eukaryota > Viridiplantae > Streptophyta > Magnoliopsida > Caryophyllales > Amaranthaceae > Beta > Beta corolliflora. The sequence goes on from CANSZD010003973.1 coordinate 1,976, forward strand.
GTAACGATATAACTTATATATATATGAACTTCATTGAGTTGATAGTGATTGTTTGTTATATTATCATCATAAAGACGATGAACTTAAATGGAGTATTGTTATCTTGAACTATCGACTTACATTCATACATTCATTATATTGATCTTATCTAATAATAACAACTTGTTTTAATTCAATTAGATGTTTTTGGTTTAGAAAATATCGTTGGTAATTAAGATTTAGAATACTATTGTCGTTGGTTATAATGTTAGAACATATTTAAATTGTCATTCGTTATAGTATTACTAGAGCATATATAGAATCGTTCTACTCATTTATATATTAAAGTGGTTTTACGCAGTTGACTAAGAGAATACACTAAACGTTACGCAGTTGACTAGTCCAAACATGTACGCGTTTGACTAAGATAATACACTAGCTAGATATAAATCCAGTAATTGATCGTATATTCGTAGTTAATATATAATACTCATTATTATTATAGTTAGTTATACTATTAGAGCTTATTAAGAGTCGATACATACTCATTAATAATCAACCGCGTATTAGCTAGAATGGTTCCAATATTATTATATCGTACTAAAATATTTAAGCCTACTGATAAAATAGGTTGTTTATAGTCACATATATATACAAAGTAAAGAGAAGACCATAAACACTATACTAGTATTAAACTACAGTATAACATAAAGACAATTAACTTAAATAATCTTATAACTTATAAAGACAAGGGAGTAACCGAGTAACTGACTAAGTGTTAAGTTACTATAATATGGTTGTTAACAAGTTACTATATAGTAACTAGCAAGTACTTGTTAACTAATTTACTTATGGTTGTTACTTGTTAACAACTAACTTATTGATTATACTTTTTAATAAGTTATGGTTAGCTTTTATAAGGGAGAATGATTTGGGGGTATAATTTATTATTATTATTATTGTACAACATATGAACCCTCGTTATAATCACTTAAACCTCATATGAACCGTCGTTGTAAATATATGAATGTATGATTGTCATTTGTTATAGTATTATATATAACATATCAAGAGTTGTTATACTAATTTATTATCAATAGAGTATTAGATTCGTTTTACAATTATTTTGATACCAATTTAATACTAAAATGATTAAACATATTGATAAAAATATTTGTTTATACTTTATCATATATAGTCACAACATAATACATATATACCACGTTATGTTTGTTATTGTTATTGTTATTATTAGCATTGTTGCTACTATTACTATTAGTATTTATATTATTATTGTTCTTGTTATTGTTATTGTTAATATTCCTGTTCTTGTTTATATTACTATTGATATTGTTAGCATTGTTATTATTATTATTATTATTATTATTATTATTAAAATTATTATTATTATTATTATTATTATTATTATTATTATTATTATTATTATTATCATCATCACTTTATGTTTATTATTATTATTATTATTATTATTCTCATTATCATCATAGCTATTTACAAACTAATATATCAATCATAATGCTTATAATAATAAATCATTTATATAAAACTTTTAATAATATGATTCGTTTACAAAATCCATAACAAAATCAAAATGGCCCGACCAGGAGTTATCCGAAGTTGAATTGACGTTCAATAGCGAATGGACCCGATGCTTCACAATGATCGAACTAAGGTCATTAGTGATTCAACCCGAGTACACTTGACTCTACCCAAGCGTACATGGAACCCAAATACGACTTGCGCAAACCCGATTAAAAAAGTGTTCACAGGTGATCATACCCAGGAATGGATCGGCTTGTAAATGCAACGCTCAGACCTGTCCGGTACCCGACAATCCTATGATTCAAATATGATCGACCCAGTTGAACAAAACCTGACCAATCATCGCGTGCAGGCCGGCGTCGAATTCGACCTATTCGGATCCGACGCGATTCACCATGGGTATACCCAGAACCTGTTTGAGAACCTGTTTTAACACCACGATCCGCCCCTATCAAACAACTAGTTGATTCTAAAATTAGGCACGAAGTTTGTAGTAAATGGACCCATCTCAGGAAAAAAAAAGGAATTTAGAGAAAAAGTCCTACGTGTTAGCCTTAGAATGTTCTAGTAACAACTCACCCCTTCGGCCTTGTTCTCATCAACTTTCAAACTTCTAGCATCTTCTCCAATCCATCCTAAAACCCTCTATTAATAGGAAAAATTCCTACCCATACCTCACACTACCAGTCTACCATTCTCACAAGTCACAACAACTCAAAAACCAAAAAAGCTCGCTAAACACACCCAAGAAAAAACAACAACAAAAAAAAAACACTACTGATCACTATATTCCTCTGTTAGTTTTCTCAACTTGCTAAAACAATGAAGGCAGCAGTAGACGAGACGAAGGAAACGGTGACAGTCCGAGCCAAGCACCGAGACGAGGAAGGAAAAATAGTGACCGAAAAAGTGGAGGTGCACACTCACGACGTAGACAGTCTCAAGCACATCGAGAAGAAGCTCGTCGACACAGGCCTTCATCGCCTAGAGCGTCACTCAGCTGATCACAAGGCCTCGGTGAAAAAGCCGCCTCCAAAGAAAGGCCGAGGCGGCAAGTACACCTGGGAAGGTCCCATGACCGAGGCCGATAACGAGCTCGAGGCCGGGGTCCCCGTCCTCGACGAGGGGGACCCCAACTTTGTTGATGATGAAGAAGAGGTTGGTGATGAGGAGGTCAGTGATATGGTGAAAGGTGAAGTGGAGGTGGCTAAGGTTGTGGAAGAAAGGGAAGGTGTTGCTAGAGTTGATGTTGATCCTAAACTTAATGTTTGATGTTTTTTTTAGTTGTTGGGTTTGTTATGGGGTTGAGTATTAAGTGCTTCTTTGGGGGGGTTGGATCAATTTGTGTGCGTGTGTTCTTTTTTTTTTTTCTTCTTCTTTGTATGGTGTTGCCGTGTTGGGATGATAACAAATTAACAATGGATTGGTATCTCTTTTTTCTTTTAATGTTTTTTTTTTCATAAGGCTTGTTTCTTTTAATGTTAGATGATGTACCTTGTACGTGCGTGTTCATTTTGATTTCTTTAAGAAATGAAATTAATTTTTTTTTGACAACAAGTGCATACATAAATACTTCCTCCGGTCTTTATTAGTTTACCCGTTTCTTTTACACAGAGTTTTAGAAGAAACAGGGTCGTCTTTATTATTTCGGAGGTCCTATTCTAATCTTATACTGATTTTAAAAATGAGGCCCCAAACAAATTTTATACTAATTTTAAAAATGAGGCCCCAAATAAATGTTCTGTATTGTTCAACTCCAATTTTGGAATTTTATAGGATGATTAGATAGGCAATTAAATTACACAAAATTGGTTCAAGTGGGCAGCTTGCACATGCCCAAAATCGACCTTGAGAAACAATGTTGTGGGACATAAAAAGAAAGAGAAACTATTACTTTATGTTAAAGTTGAATGTTTGTGTGATGGGAAGTTAGTGGTACCATTCCAAAAATAGAAACAAAAGAAATGGGTAAACTAATAAGGGACATCCCAAAAAGGAATACGGGTAAACTAATAAAGACCGGAGGGAGTAATACAAACAACCATTATACAAGAATGCCATTCCTAGCTGCTACAGCTAAGTCATGGCTACCCTGAACTACACCCCTAGCAACTTTCCCAATTTTACAAAACGTAAACCTATTACAGATATCATATAGTGTATCATACCCTAGGCTAAATAAATGAAATGGGAATTGATTTCTTTGTAGCATACAGACTAACATACTAGAATCAGTTAGCACGCTAACAACCGTGATACCTCTTTCCCTAGCTTCCCGCAATCCTCGTAGCATTGCCAAACCTTTACATTGAATTGCTGATGTCGCTTTGACCTGATCATTTCCCTGAAAATGTTGGCCATCTTCCAATACTCCCACCCATTCAATTCCTGCTGATGGACAATCTGACATTCTTCTTCCAGGCTCCATCCACTTTGATCTTCAACATTTTGTCCTGCTGCCTTCCAAAAACAGCCAGATCCATTTGAGACTCACCATGCTACTTCTTTTTCTTACTTTGCTCCTCGCAGTAAGTGATCCTCCCTTCTTCCTCCTTGCAAAATTCCTCTGCTATACGCAGAATCTCCATTGGATTTGGGTTACAATTGCGGAATGCTACATGATTAAGATGCCTTCATATAGCCCACATACATGCACAAAAACCTCTTACTCTGGGACTATGCGGCCCATCATCTTTCCAAAACTTCTGCATGAAATTAGTAATCCAATAATTAAATGAAACGTGATTAGTACTCTGTACCTGGATGCCAAGCCAAGATCCCCACCGGATTCTAGCAGTCACTGGGCAATCTCTGAACAAGTGGCCCTCATCCTCTTCTCACTAGTAGAATAATTGCTTATTGATGCGGTCATTAAGTGGCATATTGCTGCGGTTTAGGTGCAATAATAGGTAATTAACATATTGCTGCGGTTTTTAACCGCAGCAATAGAGCAACCTATTGTTGCGGTTCCTACCCAAAACCGCAGCAATATGCCTTTTTTTAATTAAAAAATGAAGCCTATTGCTACGGTTGTCACACAAACCCGCAACAATAGATGGTGCAGGTTTTCATTTTTTAAAATTTAAATTTTCTAATAATTCTCTACAAAAAATTACAACACAAAAAAAACTACCATAAACAAATTATTTACTGCACGCAGATTGATTTCGTACATTTAATAAAAATATAATTTTAACAAATCCTAAATACAAAAAAATAATAAACAAAAGGAAAAACCAAAAAATGAAACCTAGCCACAAATACATAACATATCAGGTTTTACATTACATCACGTTAATTTGAAAAAAAAAGGCGAAAAAATAATTTAAAAAAATGAATATCGGTGTAGACGGCTTGCAACGAATCACCACAATCATCAGATTTTACATTACATCAGATTTCATACGTTGATTTCACGGCTTGCAACGAATCACCACAATCTAATTTCGATGACCACCGCAGTAGAAGTAGATCTCGACCCACGACGTTCGAATTTTTTTAGGAGAAGAGAGTGGTCTGCTGGGCAACGGCGACGTGGGAGATCGAGCAGATCTCGAGAAGCGCCAACGCCAAGTAGATCTCGATTCTTTGAAGATGCCGGACGAGATGAGTTGGTGGTCGTTGTTGTTGGTGGTCGTCGTTGTGCGAAGGAGGAGCGCAGCAGTTGTGGTCTGTTGATAAGTCCGGCGAAGAGAGAGACGACGAAACTCCGGGAGAAAACAGCGAAGAGAGAGACGACGAGGAGAGAGACGGTGAAGAGGAGAACTTGTTACCTCTCTACACAAACAGGACATGTTGCAGGAACCATAATTATCGGTGATGAGTTAAAGGATAGAGAGGAGAGGGGAGAGGAGAGAGAGAGGAAAGTCACAATCTCATGTGCCAACAGGCAATTGTCTGACATCAATCTACCCAGAATAAATGCATTCTGATAAGGGGATACCAGCGACTGAATAATCGCCTTTAAACGATTAACCAACACTTTGGAGATTATTTTGTAGATGACATTACAGAGGCTTATAAGTCGGAACTGTCCTGCTACCTCAGGATGCTAAACCTTCGGGATCATACATATAAGTGTTGAATTCCATTCCTTCAAAAGATATCCATTATCAATAAGCAACAGCTTCAACCACATCTTTCCCCACAACCTCCCAATTTTTCTGATAGAAGATGGCTGGCAATCCATCCTGTCCTGGCGCCTTAAGCCCTCCTAACTGAAATATTGCCTCAGCAATTTCTTGCTCACACACTCTGGCACTCAGCTTCTGTCTCTGCATCTCCGAAATTATTGGAATAGAGTTTTCAATATCACGCATCCAAGACATTGTTTCGTCATTCCAACTTCCTTGTGGCGACTAAAAGATGCCGCTGTAGAACTTCGAAATCACCTCATGGATATCCCCTTTGTCTGATTTCCAAGCACTAGTCTCATCCTTAAGCATCAATATCTCATTTCGCTTTTTTCTGGATTTAGCTTTCCTGAAAAACCATTTACAATTTGTGTCTTCCAGCGCAATCCATTTACCTTTGGCTCTCTGCTTCCAAACATTAATCTGAACTTGTATCCGGTTCAACACTTGCTTACGAATCTCTGATTCATCACATTCATTGCTACCATCTTGATTAAATAATTGTGCCTCTTGACAATCTTTAGACCAGTTTTCCCAATCCATGGCCATCTTTTTTTTATATTCCCTACACCATTTAAAGACATGATATCGCACCCTTGTGAGCTTCTTCGATACTTGGAACATTGGTGAGCCCTCAATTCGTTGAATCCATCGATCTTGACATCCGCTTGACTTCATCAAACTCTAAACACCATGCATCTAACTTAATATGACTCTTTTTCCTTTCTTGTACTGGATTCGTATAAACAACGATAAGGCTATGATCTGACACCATTATAGGGTGGGTTACCACAAATGCATCAGGATGAGATTGAATCCAGTCCTCTGAGCCATAAGCTCTATCGAGTCGTTCATATATTCTTTCATCACCATCTCTATTATTGCACCATGTGAATTTTGGCCCAATTAACGGAATTTTTGACATTCTCATCTCCATTGTCCAATTTAGAAACTCCTCCCTTCCTTAAATAATTCTACTGCCTCCCAATTTATGATCACTACTATCCAATTGATTAAAATCTCCACAGATGAGGAAATTCTTAGATTCGATACCAATATGTGCTTTTAAATTCTCCCAGACTAAAGCGCGTGATTGATGATACGGCGATCCATACACAAAAACTAGTTTCCATTCATATTTTTCATCCCTAATTACATCCCATATATTACATACAAAAAAGTTCTGCGACTTACTACATACTTTCATATTAACATTACTATCCCACAAAAGAGCTAATCCCTGCAAACCCATTAGCATTACATGCATCTATATTATACAATCCTAATATGTTTAGACAGCTTAGAAATAAGAGCTTCATCAGTATTAGTCTCAGAAAGAAACAGCACAGAAGGGTGAATCTTGCGGACTAGCCAGCATAAATATGGAATCGTAGGGGAATCCGCGTCATTCAATCCCCTACAATTCCTAGGGAAAATGATCATATGGCACCCGGAGACTGATAAGGCCCAGTCTCATGGCCGTGGTCTTCCTCAGATGCCTCAATTTTTTAATTTTTAATCTGACCAGCTAACTTGCGCCTTTCCTCCTTTGCCCATTTCCTAAAATCGCACTCAATCTCAGACATAACGTTGCCAACCAACGCCCCTAAATCATCTAACTTCCGCTTCTTGGAATCTCGAATAATTTGCCCTGATGCATCCCTAGGCAACGGTGGTCTTCCTTTTTTCTTCGACTTTTCTTCAATTAATCCTAACTCATAACTCTCCCCTGCCTTATTTTCTTCTTCCAAAACCCTAATGCACTCGACGATTCTACAATTGTTACTCTTTCCTCCTCTCGAGTATGATCTTTCCCGCTAGAACCAACAATTTCCTCTAAACTTCTCTGCTTCACACCTCCATCTTTAATTGTGACCTCATCAAAATTAGCCTTAATAGTTTGTGAAATTTCAGGAGGTAAAATATTATCCATGTATTCCACTTGTTCCGGAAAACCCAAGAAAGGCAGAATGTGTAGATATTCAAACTGACTTGTTGGAAGATTACGAGCAGCCGAATGAAAGGAACTAGACGAACCTGTTTACAAAGATGAATGCGATCCAGGCATTTACAGGGGGTTAAATGAAACTAGTTATTGTTGAGATTTTAAGATAAATGAAAGAGATGGAACAAGGCGAAAATGATTAATTGCATTAATTACTACTTAATTAAACGGAAATGGCAGCTCATATATATATAGCCTTTACAAAGGAAACTAATTAACTAAAAACAAGCAACAACATGGGTAAATGTGATCCACATTTTACTCCACTAACCTAGTCTAGTAACTAAGTAATAAACCCACTAACAGTCTAACACTATTGACTACTATTATTTAGCAACTAATTATAATATGTTTGAAGTATAGTCAAACATTTGGAGCATAATCCAACACACCCCGTTGCTCCAAAAATTCCTTCTTGATCTTTATGGAGCACCCTCTCTCCATAGCTTTGCAAGCACTACTTCATTTTTGTGATGCATGTCTCACCACCACAACCATTTTCAATTTTTTTTGGATGCACTTCTCACCAATATCTTCACTTTGGATCACTTCTCTCCAAGATGCACTTCTCATCTGCATTTCTAAAACAAAGTTTCTTCCACGACCACTTGTGCCATGCTTTCATCTTCTTCCTTCTGGAACTTGCAATTCTTAGCCAAATGCCCAAATTTTTTGCAATTAAAGCATTGTGGCTTGCCTTTATGCCAACACTCTTTCTTTTCATGGCCAAGCTTCTTACAATTGCTGCATTGAACACTTCTGCCTTTTCCTTTTATAAAGGAACTTTTAGCTAAAAAGGCTCCTTCAGTTTGATCCTCCCTCATTGACCTCCTTTGATCTACAGCACTAAGAGCATTCACCAACTCTCCAAGTGTTATTTTTGATAGGTCTTTAGAATCCTCAAGTGAAGAAATTTTAGACTCATAAACATCGGAAACAATGACTAAAATTTTATCCACCACTCTTTCATTGGGAAATTTCTCACCAAGTAGCCTAATTTGATTAACAATGGACATAAGCTTACCCGTATAATCTTTGATGGTTTCATATTTCTTCATCCTTTGCATCTCAAATTCTCTCTTGAGATTGAGTACTTGCATCAACTTGGTTTGATCATTGCCTTCAAATTCTTCCTTTAGCAAGTCCCATGCTTCCTTGGGTGATTCACAAGTCATGATACTAGTGAATATTTCATTGGATACAGTGGAATGGATGCAAGAGAGAGCTTTCGGCATTTTTACTTTGCCTTCATCATGCTTCTTAATTTGAGTATGAGTTGGGTTTTGTGGAAGATGGGTAGGCTCAAAATCACTCTCAACAACCTCTCATAAATTCATAACTTTCAAATAAGATTTCATCTTAATAGCCCAAGATTGATAGTTGTCGCTTTTGAAAATTGGATATGGAGGTGAGAAATTGGTGTTGGCTGCCATTGAAATAAGGATTACACGAAGGTGTTTTTTTATATATATTTATTTACGGGAAAACTTCAGGCCTCAAGATCTTTTGGCTCTGATACCATGCTGAGATTTTAAGATAAATGAAAGAGATGGAACATGGAGAAAATGATTAACTGCATTAATTACTACTTAAACGGAAATGGCAGGCTCATATATATATAGCCTTTACAAAGGAAACTAATTAACTAAAAACAAGCAACAACGTGGGTAAACGTGATCCACATTTTACTCCACTAACTTAGTCTAGTAACTAAGTAACAAACCCACTAACACTACTGACTACTATTATTTAGTAACTAATTATAATATGTTTGAAGTATAGGCAAACATTTGGAGCATAATCCACCAGTTATTAACTGTGGGCTATGCCTTGAGTAAGGAAAAATTTTATTTATTAATATTATACTTTGAAACGATAACACTAAATATCACGTGGTCTAGTGGTTAAGACTTTAGTATATAAATTTGAAGTCACGGATTGAACCTTATACTATGCAATTTCTAAAAGAAATTTATTATATGTGGATTACATAGAGTAAAATACATTTAGCGAGAGTGCCATATGGCACGTTTCTTGTTTAGGGGCGCTTTTTAATATATTAGTATAGATAGATATTGGACGGAACTTGACTCACGTATAGTTATGATATTAATATGTATGCAGGGGTAAAGTTAGGAAAAAGAGCTAATGGGATCAAATATATTTAAAGAAAGTTTATAAGAAATTATTTTTAATTATTTTATTTTACCAAAGATTTATGTAATATAATTGCTAGTTTAATAAAATATATCTTAAAAACTAACAAAAAGTCATTTTAAAATATGGACGGTAAAGGTGGGGTCACGAGGGTTGGGCCTCTGCTAGCTGTCCATGTACGTAGCTTCATCCTTGTAGGTATGTTATTAGGCCCCTGTAGGTATTTTTTTTTTTTCGGGCCTTTACTAGGGACTCTATGGTAAGATGAAGGGCCCTGACAGATTGAAACCTTTCGCAGGTTAACCCGACCTAGGTTTGCAGATAGACACTTTGAGAGCGGGGTGATGGTGTGAGTAAATCTTTTCCCAAAGTGTCTCTAGTGGGATCGAACCCTCAATCTTGAGGTTGGAAGGTTTTTTTCTTACCACTAGACCAAGCTTAGCTTGGTTTGTAGGTATATTATTATTAGGTTATGAAAAGCTATTGTTGTCTTAAATTCATATATTTGATTAGATGTTTCACTATATGTGTATGGCATGGTGAATTACCAAGTAAATACATATCAATTCATGAAATTCCTATCAAACATTTGGGTTTTAGTTGGTTATTATTTCTCCTAATCAGTTTATATATTAGTAGCGTATGCATAGCAATATTAGGAAGTGTTAGAGTATAAAATTATTCATGGAACTCCAACCATTAACTTAAGTTTTTTTTTTTTGAAAGTAAAATTAATTCATTAATAAAAGAGTCATACAACATCTACAATAAAAATCAGAAATAACAAATACATAATAATTTTGAATAAATAAAATTCAGAATTTGCAAAATCATGATCGTTGTGTAGTAGATCTAACAATTCTGCATACCCTCTTCCACATCGTTGTTTGATACAGCCTTCAACTAGGGGGTTTTTCGATATGCTGTAGTTTTGAAATAGAATTGAATCTGATACCATTGATTGTAATTGTAGATCTGAAATCTGCTTCGACACCGCATAATTCTTCATCAACGAACCAAAATTATGATAATTCATCTAGAAATAAAAGGAGTAAACTAAAGTCTCTCCCAAGAAGAAGAGAAAAAACTCTTTCTTTCAAGGGAGAAATGATCCTCTCTTAAAGGATGAAGTATTATTCAAACAAGAAAGAACATAAACAAAGTTAAACAACAAAGAAAAATAAAATTAAAGTGGGGCTATCCACCGATAAAATCGATGGAAGCCCCTTTGAGATTCACTAATGGAGGCTAGGGTTTAAGAGAGAAAGGGAAAGAAGGGAGAGAAGAGGCGGCCTTGTTTTGAGTTTTTTTTGTTGACTTTAGTTTACACAATCAATAGCGGCCTACTTAAGTTTTTGATTGAATTGGTCGACAAGAATATTATTGTGCTCTTGTTCTAGGCTTAGCAATCGTGATTTTTTTGTTGAAACTTACCATCATTAAAATGGAATTGAGAAGATGTCTTGCATATCATTGATTGATAATCTATCAATTATAGGTGGATTTAGATCTTTCTTTCGATAATTATGCTTTTAATAATTACAGCTCTATGCCTACAATTATCATGGCTACCAAGGACATCTATAATGGGAAGATTAGCCCACTTGTAATTTGGCCTGCCACATCAAGAAACTAAGCTACACAAATCTACACCTATAATCTTCTCTAATTGTGAGTTACAATGCATTCAGCTTCAATTGGACTCATAATCGATCAATATTCAAATTAATTTTTGTATTCCGTTCCTTAAAGTGAAAGAAGAAAGTGACACCGCAAATAAACAACTAGATCCACAGCTTTATACAACTGACACCGCAAATAATTTTACAAGATCATACATTAGATTCAATTTCTTATAGGAAAAATTAATGTCAGGGGTCTCAACTATAACTGAACATTTTTAATATGTTTCAACTATTAATTAACCTGTGGAGGTTTCAACTTTGGGGGGTTGTGACTATAATTAGGCCCAGATGACTTATAACCAGTTGAGGAGGTAGAATTTTTTTTTGGAGCCGGGGCCACTCTATCTCCCCTTCCTGATACGTCCTCTGTAACTCCTTAATTCTCCTATGTTGATGCCTTAATGGTTGGTTTGAGGCTGCTGCAAATTGCAATTACCGTCGAGTCATCCATTCCGCCGCAGCGCCGCGGGAAGCCAATGCCCAGCTTGTTGGAGCTGCAACAATTCTAGCATCGTAGATAAGTTGAATTAAAAAAAAAGCAGACCCAAAAGTGCAATGAGAAGAAAGTAAAGATAAAAGTGAAAAAGAGAAGAAGATGAAGGGGGCACCAGAGGAAGCCAGAATTAAGGTGATTGAGAGTAGTATTCGAATAATATGGCAAGCAAACTGATATAACATCCAATCCAAGCAAACTACGACTCTATGCTAAATTTATCAAAATTTGCAAACTGGGACCAACTTCTTGTGCAACTCGAGCATACCATTTCACCCTAAAACCAAATTCTAGTGAATTCTATCCCGACACAGCTACTTCTCAATTAAACAAACAATAATTCCAAATCCAAATATCATCAATTTCACAAACTAAAACCAATATCTAATGCAACTAATCAAAACAACAACTTCAAACACGAAAAAAATCTCATTCTTGCTAATCCTAATTTTGCATATTTTTTTCGATTTTTGATTTTCGATTTGGTGGATTTAAGTTGTAGTTTGGACGCAACTTCAATCATACTTTGAAAAGCTTTGAAATTCAAAAAAGAATTGATTTTAGAGATCTCGTCTTTAACGCCTAAATTTCTATATTTTTTTCCAGAAATCTAAACTTTATGTCTGTAATTAACGCCAAGAAACTTTTTGTTTTTGTGCAAGTTTTTCTTGTTGATAGTTTTATTTCAAGTTTCCGGTGCTCGTAAAGACTCTATGGTATTAAATGTCAAGTTAGCACTCAACGGATTAGCAGCCATAGCACTCAAAAACATTATAACAGGGTGAAGCAAAAGGAAGGAGGAGGTAAAGAAGAAGAGAAAGAGGAAGTCACGTGATTTTAAATGAAGTCACGTGACCCGTAACCTGCTATAGCAGGTTGAAAACCTGAAGAGTCCAATAAAAAACAATGTCCTTCAAAGTTGGGACCTCCACAGGTTAATTAATTGTTGAGACTTATTAAAAATGTTCGCCTATAGTTAGGACCCCTGCCATCAATTTATCATTTCTTATATGCGCGCTTACTTTCTATTTTCCGTTCTTTTTTATATGTAACACGTTGACTTTTGGTACTATTCATCCACCTCCTTTTAACCATCAATTGTTATTTATATATAAGGAAAAATATAATCATGCAGGATCTTGTTGGATTCGTCTTGATATACACTTTCCAAATATGTATTTCTTATAATTTTTACATTTAAAAAATTAGAGATTTTATGGGTCAAAGTTGTGTCTCGATAAGTGTGAAAAGTCAAATGTTACATCTATTAAAAAAAGAGGGAGTATCATCAATTTAATTTGCATACTTTCCACGTCTTTTTTATATATGAGGAGAACAAGCTTAGCCGGGCATTCTAATCCGAGGGCTAGTGTAAAACATCCTAATGGATGATAAAAGATAAATCAACACAATATGGAGGAAACCAATACAAAAGAGAAGGGTAGTTACGAGTCTTCCTAGCCATGAAATCCGCCGCTCTATTAGTTTCACGAAAGCATTGGAGGAAACGACAATCTTGAAACTGAGGAGCATCCACACCTACATCTTTAATAATGTTATTAATCTCCCACATAATTCGCCAAGAGTTTTTCTTAGAGTTGATGCCACAAGTTGTCTCCTTCTATAATAAGATGTGAAATATTAAGAGAAAGGGCACCCTTCAAGCCTTGACACCTTCACCAAGAGCGCCCCCAAGCCTCTGCTTGGATGATAAAGATATGGGATCCCGAGGACTTGGCACGAGCTAAGACCACATCATCACCACTATTTCTAATGACAAAACCAAGAGAGGCTTACTTATTTAGCAAAGAAAAAAAAACCAAGAGAGGCTTTATTTTCCATTGCTAAGTTTGGAACCATCGAAGTTCAACTAAAAAAAATTAACGAAGGAGGAGGCTGAATAATATTATTACCCGAACGAAGGACCTTTGTAGTCATTCTCTTGGGGAAAAGGCAATTAGAGGAGAGGTTTAAATCAACACTTTTAGCTTTGGACCATGTAGAAAAGAAATTATTAATTTGAAAGTTGGCACGGCGAGGGAAAACACCTTCATCATTAATATGAAAAACCAAATAAATCACCAAACAAAGGAGAATTCAGTGATGCATGATCCCAACTGACAAGACTTCACGACAAGAATTAAGCCAGTAACGAAAAGAGAATTGATTATAAGAATGGAACTTTTGAGGGAGAAGCGGCCAATCTCCACTATCATGGAGGCACACAAAAAATCTAACGTGAATGGACACTCAAAGCAAAGGTGAGTAAGGGTTTTAGAAGCATTGCTACAAAAGATACATTGTTGAGGAAGAAAGATCTTGCATTTTTCAAGTCTGTCCAAGGTGGGAGGCACAATGGAGGAAAATTGATGAATATAGGATGACCCTGCCAAATACTCATAAGTAAATTAATGTGAAACTTTCAAAAAATAGAATTACAGCAGTCAATAGAATATAGCAAAAGTATATGTGTGTGTGTGAGAGTGCAGGTGTGTGAGGCAGGCTTGGTAACTAGTTACCTTTCATCAAATTAAAGATAGGAACAACAATTTTTAAAAGGTAAAATTGGAGTCAATAGCAGTACTAAGGGTCTGTTCTATTCGGCATAAAATAACTAAACTGAACTAAACTATAATTAATAGTGATGATAATAATTTAGCTATCAAATCACAATTAAATCACTTATTTACAATTTCCAATCAATTAATATCAAATATCAATTATGCAAATTCAAGCCAAAAATAAATCCTCCCTTAATTGAATAAAAATAATAACTTTGCATACAATTACATGATCATATGAATATTATGAATTAGGCAAAACTGATACCACTGTAGGAATATATAGATGCACATAGCGGAATTTCAGGAAATAATTTCCTAACATCTATCATAGGATTGCAAACATAATCAAACACATGAATCATTCAATAGGGATTAAATATCAAACCTTTGTAGCGTGATTTCCCTGTTGTATGCAAGCTTTGAAGATCCGAGAGCCCCAAGTATTGCTCCTCTAATCAGTCCACGAGCACCAGTTGAACACCAACGTCTGCTAGAACGGAAGAGAAGAAATCTCTTGCTTTTAGGTGGTATAGGCACCGGTTAGAGGGAATTGACTTTGGGTATCACTTATCTCTCTTGTGAAAAGAAACTGATTAATGAAATCATCACCTAAACCCTAATACTATATCCTATATATAATAGAAGAGTCATAGGCTAGTTAGGAGAACTAATTCTCCTCCTAATTCCCCTTAGGACCGGCCCAATCCTAATCCTAAATGGATTTGGATTGCTTTGTCCAACTTGTGCTACAATATGTGACCTCATAGGATTAATCTATTTTAGTTATAGGCTCAATCCATATCGTCTGATTAATCATATTTATTCTCTAGCAAGAAAATATAATTACTAAAATAATTAACTTTATTATCTTCATAATATAATTCCTATTAATATTTAGTAATGGCCGGGATGTCTAAGGACATATTCCTTTAATCTCCCACTTGTCCAAAGACAAGAGCGCAATGTTAAATTCCATAAGTCTCTTAATGCCAAATTTGATAATACTATGTTATTCTCAAATTTCGTTCCTTGATTGCTGAGTTCGAACTGCTCAAATAAGGATTAACTCTTTAATCCTATTCCGCATGGCCATGCAATTTTCCAGTTCTCGCTCATCAAGAGACCCAGACACCATTCCTATTTAATAGGAGGACTTATCCACTCTTGTATGACCATAACTCCCACTCAATTCTTAGCCCACCTGATCACTGCCTTTATAACCTCTTTTTACGGCGCGGCGTTTAATAGTGTCAAAGTTAAACTAATTATATTGTGGTTATTAAGACATACTCATGTTTAAGGAATCCACTAAATATAGTAGTTTGATTCTACTTTTAGAATCTAATTAGGTCAAGTCTCAATGTATCAACTATACATCCATATAATCAATTAGACATCTCTATGTCTCCATAGCCCATGGAACCGCGCTATCAATTGATTATATACGAGTCTTTTAAATAAATCACTTATGTCCAAATTAGTGATTTAGACTAGGGACTTTAAATAAATTGTGATTTCTGTTCACTTTATAGGGTTCCATTATCAAAACATTTTCGATAATCCTCACTAGTGGAAAAAACATCTTATGCTACTTATCAAGTGCTCCGGTTGACTAATCAACCCAAGCACTTGTGAAAATTTTAATTAAAAAAATTTACAAGTGCTCGGGTTGATTAGTCAACCGGAGGCCGGAGCACTTGATATCAACCCAAGCACTTGTGAATAAGTGCTCCGGTTAGCCAACCCAAGCACTTAGACTCTTTCTCATATCAATTTATGAAACCCTCGCGCGAAGTATACTGAAGTACGCGTACAAAGGTAATTTTAATTTATTTCGACCTCTCATAACCGCCCATTGTTTTGATGTTTTCCCTCCCTCCCAAGTCCCTCTCTTTATTTCGACCCGAGCACTGTACTCCATCGCCGTCCCTCGCTCCATCCCTCCGTCGTCCCTCGCTCCCTCCCTCCGTCGTCCGCTCAAGTCCGCCGCTCAAGTGGTTTAAACCTCGCTGTATCCATCGCTCCTTCAGGTTTAATGTTCTCCTAATTTCTAGGTTTTTCTGATTACTCAATTAATTCTAGGGTTTAATCTAATTAGTTTATGCCTTGAAGTTTCGCCAGCGTTCAACGCCCGATGGTGGTCGAAATTCTGCATCGCCCTAAGCTCGCCGGCGTTCAACTTGGCAAGGTAATTGCAAGATTTCTTTTGCTAATTTCTGTATCGGTTTTTGTTATTGGGGGAACTGATAAGAAAATAGAGGGATTTCGTTTAATCTAATTGGTTTCTTTTGCTATTCTGGGCATGAGCCTTTTTATCCTTAGCCCACATTCAAGCGGAAGTATTATGGACTCGAAATTCTTATTTATGTGATTAAATTTATTTATATGAGTTTGGAACTAGATATGAGATCCACACTCTTGATGCCTTTCACTATGCTTCAAAACACGCTAGCTAACATTACTATTTATATGATCTTATTTTGACGTTGTTTTTAAGATCGTGTTATACCTTGGAGATTTATGTATAATACTATAAAACTACATGAAAATGACATACATATACTACAATATATATTGGTTTTATGTGTACTTAGCACCAATGTTAAATCATGGCAACATACTACACATTTAGGGACATGTCGATAGGACTGGAAAAAAATGTAACTATCAGGCGTTTGTGATTGTCGTTTTCTGTAATCAGGCGGTACAAAGCACTACAAAGTTCTGATGGATGAGTTCAATTATGGCAGAACTGCTTTTTTGGAATTTGACAAAAGTTACCTTTTTATCTCTTGAATCTACATTAGAGTAGCATTTTGCAATGTGTGCAGGTATCTCAATACTATATGTCTTGTTAACATGAACGCATAAATTGTTGCTGATTGTTTCTCCTTTAGGGGAGGTCTATACATCAATGTTTAAGAACAGCTTACAATATCCATGTTTCACAAGCTTAAACTCCGGTCATGTCCTTGATGTGTAAGGATTTGGCTGATCTTGCTGTGATACTAAATTGCTTTGAAGATCTGCAATCAGTTATTGCCATGTATTAGCAGTGTTACTGGCAGAATTTTGATTTAAGCAAGATTTATAATTTCCTTGACTTTCAAATTTTAACTAATTTTTGCTGGAAATGTATGGTCTGTATGATTTTTTGCAGCTTTCATCATCCCTACCTTAAAACAAGCATGTATAATGGCTAGTCTTTAGTTGATTGTAAATCTTGATGAATCTTAAGGGTTGTTATTCTTGTTCTGAATTTAACATTCTATGGACTGTTATTGGTAATTTTTACAAGGATATCCTAATCAATTATGTTTTATATCTTTAAAACATTATCCATAAATAGTTTTTAAAGGGATTCTAAAGGGAGCGTCATTGCATGTGAGTCATACCTTCCAATGTTCAAGCTCATGAGGAAACTTGTACGCTGCAATTCTGTGGACAATAAGATTAAAATCATCTACAAGCGCTCGCATGAACTCAAAATCGGAGTTGATATCCCTGCTCGAGCTGACTTACTTGTGAGTGAGAATCCATAATCCATTTCTTTTAACATCAACGACACGCTGTCACCTGTGTGTCAAATGTCAATAATCAATTGTGATTCCAAAATGCAGGTAAGTGAGATCCTAGACTCGGAGTTATTGGGAGAAGGTCTCATTCCTACTTTGCAACATGCACATGATGAGCTACTCGTAGAGAATCCTCTCACTGTCCCATATCGAGCTATTGTTTATGGCCAGGTCCGTCAGATATTCTCAACTCTTCTTGGGTGTACCTGCAGCTTAATGCTAGTATGCTACCACATTTTCGTGTCTGTTTTGGTTTTAACCTGGTGGAAAATCATTGACTGACATAATGTTTTCACCTATAAAGAGTTTTCCTGGTAATATTCTTTATTATTTACCATCATTTTGTGGTCTTAGACACTTAGTATATTAACTATATTAACTATTGTAGCTTTTATTATAGCATATTTGTAGCTTCTATTGTAGTATCCTCTCTTAGGATTTAGCCCCTGAGTTTTATGTTCAGTTGGCTGCTCCCTTGATAGCCATGGAATATCATTGGTGCCAACTTAGGGTGCGTTATCTTCAACTTATTGGACCTGAACTGAACTGAACTTATCTGAACTGAACTTATTGGACCTGAACTGAACTGATTGGAACTTATTAAACCTGATTGGACCTGATTCAACTTATTGGACCGGATTGAACCTGATTGGAACGTATTGGACCTGATTGAAACTTATTGACCTGATTGGAACTTATTAGACTTTATTGGCCCTGATTGAAACTTATTAGACCTTATTAGACCTGATTGAAACTTATTAGACCTTATTGGACCTAATTGGAACTTATTTGACCTTATTAGACAAAAAAATTAATGAGTAATAACCCCTAACGTAAATACTACCCCTCAAAATTTATTATGAAGTAATAATTATTAAAATTCACCCTTTAAAAAAATAATTATTATTAATTATCTCTTATGATAAACAATTTAACAAAAAAAAATATACTATTTATATACTTGCCTATACATAACTTTCACCACTAATATATCTAATAGTCTTGTTTTGATTTCATAAAGCACTAGTAGAAAACCAAAAGTTGATTAACATTTATTGTTAACAAGTGAGAAATTGCCACATATGGAAAAATTTATCTCTCACTCCACTTAGTTTTATGACTAAAGTAGTAGAACTCATTGTTATTAGTAACGAAAACATGTTATCTCTAGTTATTTAAAGACGAATTGCAAAATATTATAATTATGATATTATTATTGTTGACCTTATTTAACCATGATTATAATATTTTTTAATAATAATATAATCAGCTAATAGTAATATGAATAATAAAATAATAGACAATAATACAAGTATAATACGATATAATCATTGTGGTACTTTAATTAAAATTCTAATAATAACATAATCAGCTAATAGTGATATGAATAATAAAATAATGGACAATAATACAAATATTTATTGATCATTGACTATTTGGACCTTATTGGAACTTATTGGACCTGATTAGACCTGATTGAAACTTATTGCACCTGATTAGAACTTATTGGACCTTATTAGACCTGATTGGAACTTATTGCACCTGATTGGAACTTATTGGACCTTATTAGACCTGATTGGAACTTATTACCCTGATTGGACCTGATTGAAACTTATCTGAACTGAACTGAACTTATCTGAACTGAACTGAACTTATTAGACCTGAAACTTAATTTTTTAAGGTGAAGAGAACGCACCATGCTTCTTAATGGCTTTCCAATATAAGTGGCAACTGGAGAAATGATGCTGTAGTTTACGTGTAAAAACTTTTTGAATCCCTTACTATCAACCGACCTCTGGGCCTCAAAATTATATATACTTCTGCCTTTATTGAGACAACGTTGCACCTGGTACCAGGAAAAGAAAATACTATTAGGGAAGGCTGCGTTTAGCTAAGAAACACATTAGGAAAGAATGCAAAGTTTTGTCACCTGTTATCTGCATTATACTAACATGCTAGGCTTATTTTTATATATTACTAACATAGGGCCCTTAATGCTAGTTAGGGGCGAAGCTAAGCAGGGAGGGATGGGGAGGCCTCTTCAGCCTATTGTTTTGCTAAGCTCCCCCCTCTTTATTTTAGGATATAAACAAAGAAGATCTAGATGTAATTGAGTAACTAAACTTGGATCAACGGTACCTAGGCATGTGTGGCTATGTTCTGGTGTTCGAATCCCATCATTACTAAATGCTCTGCTTTTGTACTTATACTATTCCTTCACTCGGTATCTTAAAAGACACTTATAACCCTCAGTTTTAGGAAGTTTGAACGCATTACACAATTCTTCAAGCACAAGATTTAAATTAAAACTCAGAAATGGTCTAACTTCATAACATCTCGTTGTCGTTTCATGACATAAAATCTTGAGTGTTTTCTCCCCTCCCCCCTCCTTATGATTAAATTCCCTCATTCCTAAATGCTTTTATGTCTTGTTTACTTTGGGAATTGCGTAACCGATCCTCGCCGCCGAGCCGTGTCCGTTAGT
This sequence comes from Beta corolliflora, assembly GCA_947648045.1. NCBI lineage: Eukaryota > Viridiplantae > Streptophyta > Magnoliopsida > Caryophyllales > Amaranthaceae > Beta > Beta corolliflora. The sequence goes on from CANSZD010003973.1 coordinate 22,615, forward strand.
TGTTCTGCTTGAGTTGTGTTGGTTGTTGCCGCTGTCACAGTATCCTACTACCCCTTTCCTACACTATAATTCTATAAAAGGTTTGTTGTTCTTAAGTTGATCTTTGCATGAGATGTACGCATTTGGATACAAAGCTCCTCTCATATGTATTGTAGCTATTCTAGATGACCTAAAGAGTACATTAAGTTGAGACGAGGGGCCTATATTTTCTTTAAAATGGAACAAGAAGAGTGATTTAGAAGTCTTTTAATGATGGGCAGCTTTTAGAGGTTAACTAGTTATTAGGCACAGGGTATGCCCCGGGTAATCAGCGTTTATTTGAAATTGCTATAATGTCAGCGTGTTGTTTGATAAACGTGATTGGTTGTGAATTATGAATAGTCATGTGAGTGTCACTGGTTGTAAATTATATTATTATTTTATTAATTCGGGTGATTATGCATCTTGCAAACCACGATTAGTCTTTATGTGACTGCAAACTTGTTAAAATTAGTGTATTATACATTAGAGCAAGCAGAATAAATTAACTTCGGTTGTTTTATGACAATCTGATCTCAGAAATGTAAATTTTATATGTGAACGGTCTAGTGTCTGTGTTGTTGGTGATGTTGTTGCAAAACACGCTGGTGACGAGAATTTATTGAATCGCTATGTGACAGAGTTCAAACAGGTACCTTCTTGACGCAAAAATGTGAACATCTTTGAAGTAGACATTTGGAAATCTATTCAGGAAATTGTTCTTGTCTGAGCAGATAAAGCTTCTTGCTGATCTTCCATATGAGCTGCTTTACGGAAGAACTGTTTTTCTGTGGTCGTGCTCCTTCCTAAATAAGCATATAGGAGAAGACACCATATCTTATTCCACTATGGTACATCTTGTTGTCTTGCTCTTTTGATCTCCTTTCCTCATAGATTTCTCTTGCTTATTTAGTTGGTAATAAACTGATATGGATGACATTTTTATCTAGAGGGAAATTGTTTTAGACATTATGAAAGCGAGCGAAAAATTAGGGAAGGGGAGACGTCCACTGATGTGCGAGTGGCATTGAAAAAAGTATTAGGGTTCTGCCCATGGTTTAGCTGGAATCTTGCACGTTTTGATGAATATGGAGCTGACACTAGATGAGCAAAAAGATTTAAAAAATCTGTGCTACGAGATTAGAGGTCATTTCCCTGGTGGGAACTATTGGTTGTTTTGGTGATAACTTGCTTTGCTTCCCTACTCTTGCTATGGCACCTAAGAGAGCTCGGAATGATTGTCTGGGTCTCACTCACCTTAATGCAACTCAACTGAAAAGGTGGAAAACATTGACCAAACCGGGAAGAACAATTCAAGAGACCAAGTTTGTGTGCCGCGACACTTTACGCGAACTAGGACTCTTTGAACCGATTAAGTTCCTCTTAGCCAAGGTGGGTTTGGATGGATTCATGGAGATAAGAATGCCGACTTATGAGAGATACACATTGGAGTTTCTCTCTACACTAGAGAAACGGGATAGTCCTGAGGGCCCCACCATCATTTTCACCCTTAATGGCAAGAATTTTCAATTGACCTATGAGGAGGTAAAACTTGCTTTTGGTTGGAACTATGAGCCAGATGATCGGTTTATGGCAGCCGGTGTATGTAATGAGGCTCTTTTCTGGACAAGCATCACACGTGGACTCATTTGGGGTCATAGGTGCAAGAGTAGCCAAATTCCTCACCCCGCTCTTAGATTTGTCCACCGTCTACTAGCTATGACGGTATTCTGCCATGGGGAACCTACTGCTATTCCCAAGCTTGATCTCAAGTGTTTATGGACTATGACACCGGGAGGTGTCGGATGCCCGGACTGGTTAGATATCTGGTTAAATGGTTGTTTTGAGGTGCGTCGCAAGGAGCATGGGAAAATCAGTATGGGGGGTATGGTGACTCAACTAGCACACTATGTTGGGGAGGAAGTACCTGTGGATGAGGAAGGAGAAGATATTTTGCGCCCTCTAAACTATTTTAAAACTCGACGAAGTGATTGTACACATAAATACTCTCTTACTCAATTGCATAAAGCCTACATGCTGTGGTTTCCTCCCTCTAAGGACCATTTTGTGTGGCTCTACGGTTCTAACTTGGTAAGGTACATGTCCTTGCCACAAAATCGTCTCGCCATCACTTAGCATACTTCACAAGCTGATCTTTTTGTCCCACCTGATGACATCTATCGTCCGGGGGTGGAAGAAGAGTTCAACCAAATTAGAGGCGCGGCCCCGGCACCGACCCGGCCGGAAGAGAATCGAGAGGCCGAGAGTGAGCATCGGGGAGATGGGTGAGGCGGGATACCTCTTTCCTTTGAGGCTAGAGTGACCAGTCGGTTAGACTACTATGGTCAGGAGCTTTACGAGTTGAGGCAACAATACCACACCTTAGATGACAATGTCTATTCGATGCACTCTATGATGTCTGCCATGAATAATTTCTTTGTGTCCCAATATCCATCTACTGTTGATGGGACGGGGTATGTTGACCCCACTGCTGAGATCGATGTTGAGTTGACTCGCAGGAGAGCTGCGAGGGGATCGTCTAGCCGACATCCCGGAGGACCTTCTCGGTCCTAGATTGTAAGTTTTTCCCTTTCCCTTTTGTTTATTGTTTGTCCATTCTTCCATTGAGGGCAATGTTTGCTTCAAATGTGGGGGAGGGATATCCTACTTTCTTGTATATATTTTGTTTTATTTTTGCTATAAAAAAAAAAAAACGAAAGCCTGCTGAGTTGAAAACCCGCAAGGGCGGGCGACTCAGGCAAAAATGGGGGCCCGGATAAGTTGAAAACCCGAAAGGGCAATCTATGTAAAAAAGTGGCTAATTGGAGCGGGTGAGATGGTGAGCTCATAAATGAAAAAAAAATGTGTGTGAAGCTAGGATGAAAACCCGAAAGGGCTCCTAGGCAAAATGAGAGATAAAAGAGAGAAAATTTGAAATCATTTACCGGAGTTGGTGTCATAAGGAGGATTGGTGATATAAGGAGTGCCTCGGGTAGGTTTTTCATCTTGATGTTCGGAGTTAGAGGCGAATAGGTTAGAGCTCGTTCATCATTGGAGAAATAAGGAGTTTGGTGGTTGTGATTGTGTTTAGATGGTCCAAGTTCGAGTCCTTTGAGATTTGTCAGGATTCGAATTTGCTTTTGTCATTTCATAACATGAGGATGGTTGTGGTGTTGTGCAGATTTGAATAGCTTTGAATCCTTTGAGATCTTTCGGGGTTCAAAGTCATGCGTTTTTATTATCTTGGTGTTGAGTATAGTATGAGAATGCTATTTACATTATTTCAGGAGAGCTTTTAGCTCAAGTGTGGGGGTGACTCTTACCCTTAGACTTGGCTTTAAGCGAATCGGGGGAAATAACAAACTTTTATCATACACTAGGATGGAGAGATAAGGGGAGTAGTGAAAGGTGAGCAATGGCTTGGAAGGGGTGCCTCATTGACCTTTATTTTGAGTTTACTCGAGGTCGAGTAAAGTTCAAGTGTGGGGGTATTTGATGTGACCAAGTTATATGTGATTATAGAGTGTTGAGAAGTCCATTTTACTAAGGTTTAAGGTTTAAGAAGGAGAGTTTTACTCATCTATACCTTAGTGTGGAGAAGAGGGAGTTATGATGAATTTGCGATATTAGAGGAGATTTAAGGATTTTGTGGTTATATGTGTTTATGATCATTTACAGGTGGATTTCCATCCCGTGTTTACGATCCATTCAACATAAAAAGATCACAAAGTTCATTGGAATCTAGAGTTATATGGTGGAGGCATCCAAGTTCATCCTCTTTGTGGCTCTACGGCATTGTTTGCCCACCATGGGCGTTGAAGAGCCCACCTCGGGCGTTTGTGAAGAAGATATAATCATGAGCAGTGGCGAGTGCCCGAGCTGGGCACCATACACGCACGATCCGCGCACTTCGAGCGGAAGCAGGTGCTTGGCAGCGTCGAGTGCCCGACTCGCGCACCATACACGCACGATCCGCGCACTTCGAGCGGAGGATGGAAGTAGGCAGTAGCAAAGGCACGACTCGCGCGCAAGACATGCCCGAGTCGCGCATATCGAGCGAAGGCTGAAGCTTGGCAGCAGCGAAGGCCCGAGCCGCGCGCCATATATGCCCGACTCACGCACTTCGACGCGGCTGCGATTCTTCCACAGTTTTCAGCTTTCCTTTAGGTTTTATTAATTAAAGAAAAACGTTTTGTTGGATGGCTTGTAATTTCTGAACCTAATTAGAGAGGATAGAGAGAAGAACCCTAATCCCTATTTTCTCCCTTTTTGAGTTTCGAATCATGAGTTTGAAGATTTGCTTGATGGATGCTATGTCGATCGTAGCCTAAATCTAGTCTTGAGAACGGTTAATCAAGCTTCGGTCTATTATTGTGAGGTTTCTCTTTGTTAACTTTTTCTTAATTATAATTGTGATTTCTTGATTTTAATCTATGATTGTGGTATGTATTGCTAGGAGTACTAGTTTATACATTCGATTTATCATTTGCTAGGATTTAGAATTGATGCCGATTCATCTGTTCTTCTTTCATGAGTAGCATTCTAGGGTTTGATTAATGAATTTGATTATTCTTGATTAATCACTAGAGAAATCACAAGTTCCAATTTGAATATGTTGTGCTAGCAATTTGTTAATTGGCTCATTGTTTCCTAGTTCGTTGATGTTCAATTGATTTGAATTTAATCTCTGATTAGATTAGATTAATCTTTAGTTCAAGTTTTATGATCATCTGATTGTGATTGTTTAACGGTACTTTTGAGGGAAAGGAATTTGATTTCCAACTTTGAGTAATTAAGAGTAAAGTTACACATTTGAGAAACCAATGATCAATAGTACGAATCGAAGTGGCCATTAACCGAACTCAAGATTCTTCTCTTCTTGATTACATTACTTTTTGATTGTTCTTTAGTTCTTCATATTTAGTTATTCAATTCTTTAATCCCAAAACCCCCATTTGATCTATTATAAGCACGAGTTAGTCCCCAAGTCTCGTGATTCGACCTCTACTTGCCACTTACATTTATTTGTATTGGAAAGAAGGAAAATAAACTTTTATCTTTGGTAGCGCGTACGACCGCGTCCCACCAAATTTTGGCGCCGTTGCCGGGGACTTGGCAATTACTAAAACGTGTTTATTGTAGATTGTGTTTTGAAATTTCACTTTTTGATTAGTATATGGTTGGCACCCGTGCTACTAACCAAGATTGTGTGGATTACGATCCCGAGTTAGAATTGAATCTTTTCAGGTTGCGAAGGGAATTGAGAAGAAATTCGACAAGAAGAAAACTAAAGATAGCAGATTACCTAGTAATTAAGATGCACATTTTAGCAAAAGCCCTCAACTAATTTCATGAAATTACAAGGAGCTTCTTCAATGGTGGAAAATTGAAACAAAAAAAAAAGAAACTAAAATACCCCCCTCTCTCTCCTCTACAGATCATTCAACTTCCTCTACTCCTCCTTTGCCCTCTGTCCCTAAATAAAAAACTCACCAAAATGCAGAATTTCACAAAGAAGAGGAAGTTTTACAGAAGAGGGGAATTTTGGAAGAGAATAATTTCTCATTAACTGAACAATTAACGTTCACTTAACGGCAATGACATTTTGAATTAAAAAATGAGAGTTGAAGGGCACAATGTAGAAATCCCATAAACATGGGGTACAACGTAGAAAATGAAAAAACACGAGGGCATAATGTAGAAAAACCCAAAATGAAATAGAGGGAGCCTGTGTTGTCTTCACTAGTACTACTACTAGTACTAGCAAATAAAACAATCATGAAAGTGTCGAATCCTTTGACATGTTGCTAAAAAGAAAGAGAAAGCTTATGACATTCCTTAAATCATCAAATTTCTGGCTAGTTAGTGGAGGTTTAGCTGCAGCTCACCAACTCCTTGTTATTATTAATGAATTGACACAATTCCATCTAGGACTATGCCAATCAAATTGGTGTGGTAACTGGTAACTACAGCTACAGCTGTGAAAACGGTGCAACATCATTGTTAACAAAAACAGTCAGCAGGGCGATCAATTTTGTCGTAGGTTCTTCGGGGACAAGGAAGATGAGACTTCTTTTCTTTTCTTATTACAAGCTGTCTACCCATTTCAACCAAAAAAAAAAGAAAAGTGCTGTCTACCTTCTTTTTTGATAAAAAGCTCTAAGCCTATCTATAACCAATTGGTGATAGGTGGAGTAACCCACCAATTTATATGTTAATCGTTAACTCTCTAATTCTTCGATGTGAGACAACTATTTCCTAACTCACATGTGAGTTGTACTCTTAACACTCCCCTCCATGTGAGCCACCTTTTAATCTTGCAATCTGGATAGGTCACAACATCCTCGATGAGCCCTCTCTGGACTTCCAACATGAGGTCAACTGGACCCCTTCTTGGGGCCATCACAATTCTGTTGGACTTTGCCCCAAACAGATCTTCAACACCTTCCATCTTGCATTTCATAATTGGCCATGATCGTCCACTCTGACGCGCAACACATGTGAGTGTCCCACATTGATAAAAGAAGAGAGATGAGTTCACTTTATAATACAAAGGGTCTACTCCAATTATTGTCATATGGTTTTAAAGTGGAATCTCCTTTGTCATGTGAAGTGGATTATCTCTCCTTACGATGGGTGCGACCCAGACCCATATTTAACACCACAAAATAAGCAAATTATCAACAATTGCTCTTTTGGAACTCTTAAGATGAAAAAAAAGCCTTATTCGTCATCCAACACTGTATCACTATATGGATCTTCAAAATAGCTAATAATAGGGGTAGAAGCATAACATAGGCCGGTGACGGACAAGAGCCCGAATACCCCTCCAATCTTATTTAGAACTGTTTTTGAGATTAAAGCAGAAAACTTTGATAAAAATAAACGTGGACTACAACAATTCTACGCCAAAACAAAATAGGGGATCGGAGCAGAAAATAAATCGTAATTGTGGTGTATAGGTGTTGTTTTGCTTTGGTGTTGCCAAAGGCATTAGGCTGTACATTGTGTGTGCTTAATATACTTACTTACCAAAAAAAAAAGAAAATAAATTTGGCCAGGATTGAGGACCGACAATAGTTGGCGTAGAGGTTAGTGTTGCAGATGAGGAGAGGGTCAAACTAACAATAACCAACCATACTAGTGGTGCCCACAACAGTAAAGCACACCACAAGTCACAACCACCCCCATTGAAGTGGTACGCCTTTTCATCCCAGCCTTGGCCTAGCCCACTTCTCTCCCAATTCCCATACCGCTCTACAAGACTTGTGCTACTTGAACCTACACCGCACTATCTTCAGCAAAAAGATGCCTTTAATTTGTTGCACCTTTACAATGCTTGTAATTCTAAGCATGTGCGATCCATACAATGCGTCTTCCAAACTCCGACTGCCCATCGATAATTGGTATATAGAATCATGAGCCTGCTCTCACTTAAATCAAAATTTCATGGTGTAATCTTCCCTCCTTTTATATAGAATTGTCATTTTGCCACATGTACTCTCCCCTCTCAAATAAGTGACACAAAATAAACTATAAAAATGTGTGTGGAAAGGCTCAAACCTACAACTTTTCATTTGAAATACAAAGACACTAACCAACTAATCTACCATCTTATATTATTGGTCTTTATGGGAAAATAAAAATATTTAAAGATAAGATAACATACACCCCACAATTATTGAATTCAGTATCTGTTAGACAAATAGAAAACTCACAATTACATCACGTTATCCTAAAATGACAATTGCGTATCTTAAAACACAAACCAAATAATTTGAATAAAATAACTTTATGATGAATCCATTTTTTAAAAATTATGGTGACTCCTTTAATATCTTGCATGGCAACTGTTCTTTTAAATGACCATCAATCTTATATTTAGCTTTCATCATTGTGTTTAATAAGAATTTTGATGGTATATGCTAGACCACAAACAAAAAAATAGACACAAGTTTGTATCAAATTGATTTATCGTCATTTCTTTGTTGTTGAAAGGTTTTAGTTTGGCTTTAACCAAAGATATATATAAATAATGGTTTTAGTTTAGTGATTGTCCCATAAAATTAGGATCCGATTTTTCTTAGTAGCGGAGGATGGATAATTGGTTCAAGTAATACAACTATCACAAAATGTGATGTTCAAGGATTATTTTATAATTGTATAAAATCTAACATTACACATTAATAAATAAAATGATCCGGACCTCCAGGGTATTGCCTCGATCAACAATTAGTTTGACTACAAAATTTATTGGTTAGTGATGGGAACTACATGTCAATTTATTGCTACTCCACCGGTCCTCCCCCCTCCCTCGGACATTGCTACACCTACCCACCGGGTAGACAATCCACTACTAATAGAACATTTTAAAAAAAATATATTGAGTTGGATTCCATTACCACAACTCTCAACGAGCTTTTATTAATGGTGGGTAGTCATCCGGTGGATAGGCGATTTTCCCCCCTCCCGTTCACCTTCTATTTTCGTACGAGGATAATTATTAGGAGATGTCACGACAAGCTAAGAATGACTTGGCTTATACCGCCTCCACCTCTTCTGCAGATCACGCAAGCCCATCATCTCCTTTAATTTGCTGCTTTCTCTAGCTTCATCGACAATTCTACATGGTATATCGACCTTATACTCGAGTGTTTGAGTTTCTTAAAAGTAGTTACCTTATTCCTTGTAATAAAGAGAAACTATTGTCGATGAATGCTCTTCTTTTCAATTAGGAAAACATATTAGACTATCACTTATTCCTTTTTCTATAATATAAATGCAAATTTATCTTTACTATCTTGAGTAATAGGTACTCATAGGTGGATGCATTTGGCTCTCATACGAAGCAAGTGCATCCCCTTTTTTCAAAATTCTGATCAAGTTTTTAGGTTTAATCCAATATTAAATATAAAAAAACTCATTTCTTGCACCCACATTCTCAAAAGATATAAGCCATCAGTGGCGGATCCAGGGATCCCGACCCACGTGTGTTCGAAAATCTTCGAAAAAACGTGAGATAAATAAAATTAAAATTGTCTATGCATTAGCAATTATATAACACTTATTTAAGCATTCTAAAAATATAGATCTACAAAAGGACGACCAAATCTCATTTTTTTTCTTGGAAGAAACATAAATCCAAGTAGCCAGCGCCAGGTATTAACTATTTGCAAACTAAAAATTAGAAGGCAAAAAATTCAAAAGTAATATGTAGAACCACAATCATACATTAGTTTGGTATCTAAAAACAATTAAGAAAGGGAAATTTGATGTGAATAATCCAACTTTGTATTTTCAAGTTTTGGAGTGGTTCTCAAAATAATCCAAACTCTTACCTTTTTTGCCGTTACAACATCACTAATGCATATTGGGCATATTGTATATAGAAAATTGAAGATCTCATATTATTTCGTTAAGAAAGTACTCAAATTTGGGTGTTTCCAAAACAATGAAAAATTGACATTATTATAAAATGGGTAAAAATTGGGTTATTTGGAACAAATTTTTCCAAAAAGAAAAACAAAGTAAATGCTCTATAAAACTTAAAACTAAAAGAAAACAAATACAAAATTTAAAAGTAGAGCTTTATCTTCATCAGAAAGAAAAGGAAAATAAAGTAAGGCTGTATAGAAAAGAAAAAAAAAGAATAAATGAAAAGTAAACCATTTATTGAGATTTTGCCATCAAAACTAAAAAACAAAACAGCAAAAAAGAAGGAAGGGGAAAAGGACAGAAAGAAGGCAATAGGTAGGGGGGGAAAGTGGTTTGATCGAAAAGTCCGAAGTCAATCAGTCAGGTTAAACTACCTGATTTGGACGGACTCAAAAATATTTGGATTGGACTCAGATTCAAATTTTCGAGTCCAAATAGTTTCGGACTGGATTTGGACTCACCCCTTTGGAGTCCAATAAGTCCAATCCAGTCCACAAAAATATTTTAGCATATAATATATAAATACATATACATATAATGTATATTTAACAAAAAAATCTTTAACATTTTTGTTGAAATTTTGGACTTTTTAGCATTCCCTCTCTAAATTCTTTTACTTGACGCCAAAATTTTCACTTACCCTCCAAAAGTCCAAAATGAAATCTGAAAAGGCAAAAGTCACTTTAACCCTTTTGGCGCCTTTTGTATTTTGTTGTTTTACATTTTATAAGACTTTAAAGATATATGGAACTTACTTTATACAGTGGATGTAAAATGAGTCCAATTTTTCAAATCTCAATGATTCAATCATGAGTAAACATTGTGAATTTAAATTGGGAAAAAAATATTATATAATAATCGGACTGGATTCGGACTTAAGAAAAAAATTTCGGACTGGACTGGACTCAAAAAAATTTGGATCGGATTTGGACTCATTTTCTCGAGTCCAAAAAACTTTGGACTGGATTTGGATTTGGGAAAGTCCAATCCAGTCCAATCCACTTACACCCCTAGCAATAGGTATTCCGTCGAATTCGAACCCGCGTGTAGGTAAGCAAGCGCTGAAGTTTGCATCTCAACAAACCACTGAGCCAAACATCAAAACAGTAATGTTTTCGGTGTTCCGTCGCTTTTCTTCCTTTTTTTTCCTCCAGATTTTCGTGGGTTCAGTTGAACCCATTGAACCCACGCTGGATCCGCCTCTATAAGCCATGTATTACTAAAGGACAGGAGCCCAAAAGCACATGTTGGGATATTGTGCACATTTACTTGACGTGAAAGTCTGGAAAACTTAGGAACAATGTAAAAGTAAAATTTCTTCCCCCTAGCCCCCATTAGGAGTAATAATCTTGGTGTACCACGTGATTGATCAGTGACTTAGTGAGGATGCAAAGCAGTTGGAGGCCATTCATTGGGCTAATACTTATTGTATATTGAAGGAGGGAGAAAACATGTAATCTTTAAATAGCCATATTTTTAGAAATATGAAGCAAAAACAGTGAATAAAAAAAACCAACAACTTTTATCTTTAAAAAGCGACCCATTTTAATATACTTTTGACAAACTTCATCTTTTTTACAAATATAGAGACCAACTTTTTCTTTTACTAATTATGATATTACGTTAAAATTTATTTCGCACCCTCATTTCGAATTTTCTAGATCCGCCACAAATGAGTAGTAAGTGCCTGGAATATAATAAACTTGCAAATTTATGGACCTTCAGTTCAAATTATTTGGTGCTCTTGGATAATTTAGTCACTTTTTTTTAACGATTACTCTCACATATAATACTCACACTTATATAGATGAATATCTATAATTATGTCCAAACACAATTTGAGATCAGCCAAAAAAAACTCCAATGTGATATGGATTGTGAATTCAATAATGCGCCTTTCCACCAACTTATTAAAAACAGTAGTCAGCTTTTTTGCTTCTCATGTCCTCTTTAGTGTATGATTCGCAAAGTGGGAAGAGCCCACATCTCCTTGGCGCACCAAATTGCAACCATATGTGAAAAATCTAAGAGAGTGTTTGGCAATTAGAGTTTTAGAGCAAAAAGAGAGTTTTGGACCAGGGGGTGTTTGGTAAAAGAGAGTTTTGGAATAAAAACTCTCAAAATGAAAAAGCTCCTAATAAGAGCTTTTTCTTTAGAGGATTAGGTAAAAATATGTTCAATGACTTTTTTGCCTCTAATAATAATACTACCATATGTATTAAAATGTCTATAAATGTCATTTCACACAAACAAATGTCAATAAGCTTTTAGCAATCAGTTAATTATTACCAAACACATCTATAAAAAAAGTTGTCAAATCGACTAAACAAAAGTTAAAACTCTAACAAAGAAAACTCTAAACTCTATTTGCCAAACAGGGCCTTTTTTTCAATCTAGCACTTGTAATTTTATTTTACCCTTGAGTCGGGAATTGACCTATTAATCTTTATGACTATTTACATATTAAGTGGTATTTTCGTAATAAATCTTAAAGAATATATATATATTTTTTTAATAAGGTAAGATGAAGTCCCTTGCAAGTAGGGGGGAAATTGGGGATCCCTCCTTGCAAGGGGTGAGACTCGATCCCAGAATCTCTGGGATCGAAGGTGATGCCAACACTCGCTGATGGATAAACTTAAAGTAGTGAAATCAGAGTTGAAATCCTAGAATTCAGAGATCTTTGGGAACATTGATTCCAATATCTTGCTCAGGGAGAATGAAATCCAAAAGTGGGATAACATGGCAAACAATAGAGAGCTAGAGCCTGAGGAGATTCAAATACGAGCCAAGGCCCAACTTGAACTATGGGATTGGCTTAAAAAGAAGGAAATTTATTGGCCCCAGAATTCACGAGTCCAATGGCTCAAATTAGGTGATAGAAATACGAAATTTTTTCACATTTGTGCATCAGTTAGAAGAAGCAGAAACAAAATCTCTTCTATTCTTATCAAAGGCAAAAAGATCGATGACCCCGTAACTCTAAAAGATGAAGCTGTCAAATATTTCAAGCACCTATTCTCTGAAGAATTCTTGGAGAGACCAACTTTCATGAATCTGAATTTTAATAAACTCTCAGACTCACAAGCAGCAAACCTCATTGCTCCCTTCTCACCGGCAGAAATTGATGAGGCAGTGGCCTCGTGTAACCCCTCGAAATCCCCGGGCCCGGACGGGTTTAATTTCAACTTCATCAAATCATCATGGGGGCTTATCAAACAAGACTTTTACTCCATAATCCATGAATTATGGCATACGGGCAACCTCCCAAAAGGGAGTAATGTGGCATTCATAGCCTTGATTGCGAAAATTGAGTCTCCATTGGGGTTCAAAGGCTACCGACCGATTAGTATGGTCGGTTGTGTCTATAAAATAATCTCAAAATTATTGGCAGGAAGACTGAAGCGAGTTATGAGCGATCTTGTGGGACCACATCAATCCTCTTTCATAGAGGGTCGCCAGATTTTGGATAGCATCCTTATTGCTAGTGAACTTTTTGAGTCTTGCAAAAGATGGAAAAAGGCGGCAGTGATGCTTAAGATTGACTTCCATAAGGCCTTTGATTCTGTTTCATGGTCTTTTTTGGACTGGGCTCTTAGTCAAATGGGCTTTCGTTCACTCTGAAGAACGTGGATATTTTCGTGTGTCTCCTCCGCTGCTGCGTGTGTACTTCTCAATGGCACCCCATCTCTTCCCTTCAAACTCCAAAGGGGGCTTCGGCAAGGAGACCCCCCTTTCTCCCTTCCTCTTTGTTTTGGTGGTGGAAGTTATGAATCTCATGGTTAAAAAAGCTGAGACATTGAACCTATGGTCGGGCCTCAAAATTTGTAAAAATGGTCCAACACTAACACATTTACAATTTGCAAATGATACGATACTATTCACAACTCAGAACATGGAAGCACTTGTCAACATTAAGAATATACTGATTCTATTCCAATTAGCATCAGACTTGCAGATCAATTTTCATAAAAGCGAACTGCTTGGAATCAATGTATCTCAGGAATGGCTTCAAATGGCGGCTGAAAAATTGTACTGTAAGGTGGGTTCATTTCCAATCACTTACCTCGGCCTCCCGGTGGGTGGAAGCAGTTCAAGGCTGTCTTTTTGGGACCCCTTGATCGAAAAATTGCACAAGAAATTGGCTTTGTGGAAAGGCCACTTACTCTCCATAGGTGGAAGACTCACTTTAATCAAATCTTCTCTCTCGAATTTGCCAATATACTATATGTCCTTATTCCCATTGCCTCAAGGAGTGATTGAAAAAATTACTCAAATACAAAGGAATTTTTTTTGGAGTGGTGGAGTGGACAAGAAATCTCTTGCTCTCATCAAATGGAAGTTGGTCCAACTACCCAAAATCTTTAGGGGTCTCAACGTTGGAAACTTATTGTTCAGAAATTTGGGCCTAATTTTTAAATGGGTCTGGAGATACTTCCAGGAACCAAAATCATTATGGAGACAAATCATTGAAGCCAAGTATAAATACCCGTGAGACCTTTTGTATGGCCGACTTAGGCCATCTTCAACAAGGGGGGACCTTGAAATCGATATGTAACCATCTCTTGAAAAACGAAGGCTCGAAGGAACTGTTGAAACATGGCTCAAAGGTGAGAATTGGCAATGGTGAAGAAACTCTATTTTGGCATGACACATGGATCAATAATTCAGCCCTGAAGGCCCAATTTCCCAGGCTTTTCTTGATTGCGGTGCTGCCACTTGCCACTGTGTCCTCAATGGGTCACTTTCTCAACTCTGAATGGCAATGGTTAATTCCTTGGTCTCGGACTTTCAGATCTAGAGATCAAGAGGAATGGGACAATCTCCTCCCACTTCTTCAAAGTGTCAAAATAAACAAAGATGGAAAGGATGTCTTGATATGGAGTCCAAACAACTCGGGATCTTTCACTGTTAAATCCTTCTATATGGAGCTCTCAAAATCCTCAGGTTCGTGTTTGGGAAAAGTCGCTTCCAAACTATGGAAGGGACTTGTTCCTTATAGAATTGAGGTTTTTGCTTGGCTAGCACTTTTAGAGAGAATAAACACAAAAAAGAAGCTGGTTCTATTAGGAATTCTTCCATTTGATGACATCAATTGCCCGCTATGTAATTCATGGCCTGAGGACGTATCTCACCTCTTTCTTCTCTGTCCTTTTGCGGGAGAAATTTGGAGTTGGTGGTGGAAAACTTGGAATGTATCTTGGGTATGGCCCTCTTCACTTGAGTTAGCTTTCGATCAATGGTCTTTCCCAAGCGCAAACAAATTTTTCAGGAAAGTATGGCTCGCCTCTTTCCTAGTCATTGTATGGTCGTTGTGGAAAGAACGAAATGCCCGGATCTTTAATAACAAGGTTAGCTCTCCTATAGAAGTTCAAAACCTTGTCTTGGTTAGACTTTGTTGGTGGATGAAAGCATGGAAGGATCCATGTCCATATTCTGTTGAGGTAAGAAATCCAAGATGTCTTCGCTGGGGGGCTCTTCTCCGGTGCAAGTTAGTTTTCAACCTCCCCCAAGGCTCACTCTCACTTCACCCAGTCTAGTATGGGTGGTAAGCGCCTCACTCTTTACTGCTTCACCTGATGATTCTCAGGGCGGTGTTATTGGAGGAATTCTATCTAATGGTAATAAAAAGATCTTGTGCTTATTTTCATGCCCATGGCCATCTATGAATTCAAGCGCCGCTGTCGTAATAGCCATCCATAGAGCTATCCAGATTTCAATTAACAACAACAAATTCAAATCCCATCCTATCTGCATTGTGTCAGACTCAAGGGAAGCATTCCAATGGTGTTCTTCTATCAGAACGGGTCCAGCTAATCTGCAATTCATCCTGAACTTCATAAGATCTGTCCATAAGAATGGCCTCTCAATAAGCTACTCATTTCAAGAGGGTTGTGCAGAAGAAGTTCACGACATTGTCTCTCACAAAGGGATCTCTCGCTTTTCGGATGTTGTAGTTTGGATGTAGTTATTGATTATTGAATATGCTTAGATATGCTTGTGTGGAAGTAAGTAATATGATATTGTAGCTTGATGTAACATGCTTCCTTATTACCCGCTTTTGGGGTTGAGCAATAAAACGATCAAAAAAAAAAAAATACTATTGCACTAATTAGATATATTATCTATAATTTAGTGTTTGTATTTGTACAAAAAGCTTAATTTTGAAAACTGCAATAATATTTTGAGTTTATTATGAAAATGATACTGATGTGAGTAGTCACATATTTAGGAGATTAATGGGTCATGATCAATTGATCATGACTTGACTCCCGTTCAATTCAGCCTATGTCTAAAAAAAACAAAGAAGGATCGATTTTGCAAGGCGGGAATGTAAATGGGATCATGAGAAACTCAGTGCATAACGTAATTACCTTCTCAGTTAAGTCGATTCAAGATCCTCAATCCTCATACGCAAGTTTTTCGAGTTTTTGATTGATCTACCATGTGAATCATTTCAAATGTTGGCGAGCATAACGACTTAAGGCCCTGTTCTTTTGAACTTATTTTATTGAATTAAGCGAACTTATTTTATTTTGTTGAACCGAACTTATTTTCTTTGAACCGAACTTATTTTTACTTATTTCTATTTGAACCGAACTTATTTTTACTTATTTTTTGGCCGAACCGAACTTATTTTATTTGAACCGAACTTATTTTTTTTGAACTGAACTTATTTTGGGTCGAACCGAACTTATTTTCTTTGAACTAAACTATATTAACATAATATTATCAATACTTATTATTATAATAATCAATAAATATTAACATAATATTATCAATACTTAATATTATTATTTTATTATTTTATAATAATAAATAATAATTAATAATTAATAAATAATATTAAAAATAATAAATAATAATATATAATAATAATAATAAATAACAAATAATAAATAATAATAATAAATAATAAATAATATAACAAATAATAAATAAAAAATAATAAAAAATAATATTAATAATAATAAATAATAAATAATAAATAATAAATAATAATAATAAATAATAAAAAATAATAATAATATAAATAATAATAATAAATAATAATATAAATAATAATAATAAATAATAATAAATAATATTAATAATAATAAATAATAAATAATAAATCATAAAAAATAATATTAATAATAATAAATAATTAATAATTAATAATAATAAAAAATAATAAAAAATAAAAAGGAAAAAAAAAAAAAAAAAATAAAAAAAAAAAAAAATAATAATAATAAATAATAATAATAAATAATAATAATAATAAATAATAAATAATAAATAATAAATAATAATAAATAATAAATAAATAATAAATAAATAATAAATAAATAATAATAAATAATAAATAATAATAAATCATAATAAATAATAAATACTAAATAAAAACTAAAAAATAATGAATAAAAAATAATAAATAATAATAATAATAATAATAAATAATAAATAATAATAATAACAATAATAATAAATAAATAATAGATAATAAATAATAAATAATAATAATAATAATAATAATAATAATAATAATAATAATAATAATAAATGATAAATAATAAATAATAAATAATAAAATAATAAAATAATAAAATAATAAAATAATAAAATAATAATAATAATAATAAATAATAATAAATAATAAATAATAAATAATAATAATAATAATAAATAATTACAATAATAATAATAATAATAATAATAATAAATAAATAAATAATAAATAATAATAATAATAAATAATTAGAATAATAATAATAATAATAATTAATAAATAATAAATACTAAATAATAAATAAAAAAAAACAAATTCATCGTTATTTTAATTATAATATTAATAATAATAATAACAATAGTAATAGTAATATTGAAAACAAAAATAATAATTACAACATTAGACAAAACTAAACTTATTTTTCTTTGAACCGAACTTATTTTTTGAACCGAACTTATTTTCTTGAACGAACTTTATTTTTACTTATTTTTCTTTGAACCGAACTTATTTTTACTTATTTTCTTTGAACTGAACTTATTTTTGCTGAACTGAACTTATTTTTACTTATTTTTGCTGAAAATAAGTCCAAAAGAACAGGGCCTTAAGGACATCGTGGCTTGCTTTAGTTTGAATGTGAACACCTGGCTAGTTAGATAATCAAAGTTTACCAAATGTAGTAGTGGTACTGGACTACTGGTACCAAACTAGCATGTGATCATAAACTTTATGATGTTAAAGGTCATTTATTCATTATCATCGCAATCAAGTTTTCTTACTTAGTTACTTGTTTAACAATTACAATAAAGAGATTATAATCGAGTCAAAGATTTTGGTGCCCCAATTAGAATAGAAGTGCCTAGCCTTTTTGTTTTCTTATTCATAATTTGACCATAATAATTCTGATATGATTGTTTCACTTTTTATTATTCCGGTTCTTGATTATGAATTATCCTAATGTAAAAACAATTATATTCTTCTTAAAAATACTCAGTTGTGACTTGTTTGTAGACTTGAATAAGGCTTGCGAACCACGCATCGATAGGCATTATAATTCAAATTTCAAGGCATCCGCCATTCCAGAGTGCGAGCTGTGCGCAATCATGTGCACGATGCCACTATCCCTACAAAACTGCTTTCGTGCTTTTTCAACCAACTTATCTATGAAGGGGTCGACCTCCATCTAATTGCACAAATTTAACGTATTCCACAACCTGAGAAACAAATCCCTCCTCTATAAAACCTAATCATCCCTTATTTAAGCAATTTTCACAAACGACACCGTACTTCAAGATAGATGAATCTAGAATCTATTCTAAAAAGTCAAGGATTTACAATAAGACCCAAACAATGAACATATAGAATCCAAGGGTCTTGTTCCCTTCTCTACTTCCCTAAATTAAAACAAATCCTTCCTTTTTGCTTTCTTCCTCCTTTTTTTTTATTGTTGTTATTAGGTACAATTTGGCATGATGTACCCTTTTGCAATTCAATATGGTTGTCTTACGTTGTTTATAGTATTGTATTGTTTTTTTACCCCCAGGTGTAATTTAAATTTGATAATCAAGACATAATAAATTAAAGTAAACTCACGCCTAATATGGTAAATCTTAATAGCCTACTAAGATCTTTATAATAAGATGCTTAAATTATTGTCGCCTTCAATGAGTCCATATCTACTAATCATGGATGCTAATCGAGCAAGTCGATAACGAGTAGAGGCCCGCGCCCGCCCAACTCAACTCGAAAACTTTTCAACTCGCTCAACTCGAGTTCGTTACTCGTTAAGGTCGCGAAATCCTTGCTCGACTCGTGCTTGTTAAGATTCTTTGGTAAACCGGCTCGTAACTCGACTCGATTCGAGCTAGCTAGGTTTGCTCGACTCAATATTATATATACAAGCTCGACTCGAGCTCGTCGAGCCCACTTGTTACAAGGCTTAACTGATTTAGCATGAAGTCCAACATGTCTACAAGGCCTAACAAGCAGGCCTAAGCCGAGTTAGAGACTCTTTTTAGCTTGTGCAGGCTTTTACACATAGTTTCCAATACCTATTTTTTTTTCCTTATTTTACTGGGTGCTTATTAAGTTATGTTGCATCCCCTCAAAAAAAAATATATTAAGTTATACTGTATAATTCCAAGCTCTCTTTGCCATGCTTTGCGAACTCCTAAGTCTCCTACTATGTCGATGTAGGACTTACCGATAGTCTTAGTTCCATCTTTTCCCAAATTTTCCATTATGGTTTTAGTTATTTATTTTTTTTGGAGTTGTGAATTATATGCTTCTAAGTTCTAACAGTCAAAATAAATACATAGCCCCCTCTCTCTTTTTTTCTCTCTCAAACCCTAGCCTCCCCTACCCCTTCTTCATCGTTTAGGGGCTGCCATGGATGATTTTATCCATGGTAAGCCCCTCTTCCCCTTTTATTTTCAGTTTTTAATTTATTTTCTGGTTTTGTTTAATAAATTAGTCTCTCTTTATGAGATTTTTTCAAACCATGTTATGGGGTTTTTAGTATATGTCTTGGAGATCTCCTTCTCCCCTATGGGAGTTGTGAGTATGGTTTTTTTTTGTTTTTAGGTATGAGAAATTGTTCTCATTGGTTGAAGTTCGAGACTCAACATGAAGGTATTGGAATCTCGGATGCGGTCAACATGACTCGATTAAGAATGTTCTTCCCAAACTATGTCGGAATGATATACTTCCTCATCAATAGGCGCTTGATTCGGCAAATACAAGGGGGATCTTGTTGTATTGCTCGATACGGTTCATTGTAGTTTCTTCGAAGACGAATTTGATTTAGCCTTGTTTAAGCGTATCTTGTTTTTCTTTAATACCTATTGTAGATGTCGTTTGGCCTTCAATTAATGAAATTTCTCTTTCAAAAAACAAGTTCTAACAGTCTAAATCCTCATTATTGTATCCAATATTTCATGTGTTGTGGATTAGTTATCAATTTATGATTGCGTAAAAGGAGTATATAATTTTTTTTTACCATAAATTTAAAATATACTCTATACATTTTTTCTCAATGAAAAGATTAATTGAGCCTAGCTCAGCTCGGCTCGTTAAGGTGTCGAGCCGAACTCCTAATTATAGGTGTGCATGGACTTTATTTTTCTACTTGTAATATTTAGCTAATATGGGTGTTATTTTTATATTAAATTATATAAAATCCTAGAAAAATATATGAAAAAAAACCAAGTTTTCGATTCGAGTCGAGTTCGAGCCGAGTCGGCTCGAATCTAGTTTTGATCGAGCGTTGATCGATTCGAGCTCGAGTTGATCGCGAGTTGCTCAACTCAATTAGCACCCCTAGTGCTAATCAACCAACTCGCATAATTGTTATTTAGGGTGTTAATTTCAAATTCTTTGGTCATTCAACATTATAACAAACATATCAAATTAGATCAAGTAGTGCCAAAGCTAAGGGCGGATTTAGGCTCTTGGCTTAATCCCTACCCTTGATGCCCCATAAATTATATTTGGTTCCAACATCAATGGAGTTTAGTATATTGGAAGAGGAACCTCATTGGATAGTCCAAATTTTGTCTCTTGTTGTCCTTGTGCAAAATCCAACAGGGTTTACTAGCTAGTCTTCTTTTAAAGACTTGTTGGTGATTTTCAATCATATGCACGCCCTTAGTCGAGCAAAACAAGTTCGTAGGTGCATGAAAGGTAGGCTAATACAACATTCCTACAAAAAAACAATGAGTTTGTGTAGTTTCCAAGAAAAATTACATAGCAAAGTTCATAATAATATATGCGAAATTTGTCAGAAACAACCTTTTTAAATTTTTCTGGCAACTTCAGACCTTAAACAAAAATTTTTTTGTTGGAAACAACCTTATGCCGGATTCCGACGTTGACCAGCCGGATTCCGGCGTTGACTGACATGTGCAAGGCCCATGGGTCTTTTTTTCCTATTTTCTTCCCTTTCACTCCAATTTCTCCTAAAATCTTTCTCTCTCCTCCTACCCCAGCTCACTCCTTCCCCTTCTCCTCCTACCCCAGGCTCCGGTTCCGGGCTCCGGCAAGCTCCAACCACGGCACCATTAAACACCACACTCACCATTCACTTCACTCACAAACTCGCCGGTAATCTCTCTTAATTTCGCTCGAAAACGCGACCCAAAGAAACCCCAAAAATTCTCTGTTTTCCTCTACCTTCTCTCTCCTCTGTTTCGACCCCTCTGCCGCCCCACCACGGCCTTCGACAACCCGGTAAACCCTTTGCATCACCACACCCCGACATGTCGTGTCATTCCCCAGACCACTCCCGGTGTCCTAGAAGCTGCGACCACCGCCACGTGGCGGCCCCTGCTTCCTCTCTCTCACTCTCTTTCTCTCTCGCGCCACCAACCTACGCCACCATCCCTGCTCTAAGCTTCGCCGCCGCATAGAGGAGGTATTGTTGGTGGTCGATGGGTTTCGATGTTGGTGGTGGATGTGGTGTGGTTGACGTTGGTGGGTTTGGGGTTTGGTGAAGAGGAGAAACTGTGTGGGGTGGTTCGGGTGGGGTGGTTGGGGGTGGGGTGGTTCGGTGGGTGGGGAGGGGGTAGGGGGGCGAGGTGAAGGTGGTTCGGGTGGGGTAGGGGTGGGGAGGAGGGAAAGGGTTCAAATGGAGCAAAACACGAGTCACGTGCAACTCACGTGGTCGACTTATGTGAGTCAACGCCGGAATCCGGGATGGTCAACGTCGGAAAATGGATTAAGGTTGGTTCCAAAAAAAAAATTATGTTTAAGGTCCGAAGTTGCTTGGAAAATTTTTAAAAGGTTGGTTCGCAAAAAGTGATATTTAAAGGTTGGTTTAACAAATTTCGCATAATATATTCAATGTACAAAAATATGGTAATTAATGGAAATCTAAGAGAAAAACGCAAGTTTTAATTTAAGTATAGAGTTGCGTTACCATGGGCATTAACATGAAACTTTCTTTATGAAGTTCGGTCCATATCCATCACCATTAATGACAAATAATTATCGCCTAATAGACATATCAAAGTCCCAGTATATAATCTCTTTTATTACTACCTCGAGACGTTATTACATAGTATAGTATTAATATTCTCATATCTCATAATACTTAGTCGCCATTCAAGACTTTAAGATTGAAATCACTTTTCCTATAAGAGCCATAGTAGCACCACTGCCACCACATCAATGCTTCTTCGCAACTCTAATATTTTAAATTTTGTTAGCAACTATGAATAACAAAAGAAAGTATTTCGATATTACTCATTACAAATACATCTATTTCAATACAATGCATAAAAAACAACACTCAACCACAATTTCATTTTCTTTTTGAAAGCTACAATTTTATTTTCTTGGTTACATCAACTATAATTTCTTATCGTAAGGTGTAATATAACATCAAAAAAGATTACATCCCACTCAAATTAGGTCCCATACAGTGCATAATAGTCATAATTCCTAAACTACTTGAAGGTTTATGAAAATTCTAATGGTTGTATATACTTGAATAGTTGTATGGTGCCCTCTTTGGTTCCCTCTAGGGTTTCTCCTTGGAGGGTTTTTTCTCTCTAGGGTTTCTCCTTTAGAGGGTTTTTTCCTAGCCTCCATCGTTAGGTTTTCTTCTTTTTGAAGGTTTTTCCTTCATTCTTTACCCTTCTTTCTCTTTCTCTTTCATCTCTTTTCTTCTTGGCCTCATTGTGAATCTTTGTAGAGGCTTCCACTGGTGTTCATACCGCTGAACTCCTTTAATTGCTTCCAATAAGTATATTCCATCCTTAAGATGGTATTTATTTTAGGGTGTTTAATTTGGTTTTTTTGTTCGTCTGATGAAAAAAGGAAGATCTAACAATTTATATTCTCTGTAAGAATCTAGAAGACCACAGAAGTATTTTCACCCAAACGACTATACATCGGTGGAAGTTAAGTCGAATCGGAGCGAACTCAACGAGATTGTATTGTTTCGGATGAGTTTTTATTAAGGTCTTTTTTTAATCAAATGCGTGATGTATCCAGTTCCAGGTGTTATATACTTTGTGTTGGAATTTTTGATTTTTCGGGAATTGATTGTAAAGTGTCGTTTGTTTATCTGCTTATGAATGAAATCCGTTTTCTTCGTGTCAAAAAGAAAATAGTTGTATGGTATCCCTCAATAACCCTTTTGCCGGTCCATTAATACTCGTTTACGTACATAATATGGTCTACGGACTATGGTTTATATCATGTTCCGTAGAAGAAGAGCAAAACCAGGGGAAACTCCATATAAATAGACTCCTTACTTCCTCCTCTCATTTACATTTACATTACCATTATTCATCAACATTTTTTGCATTACACATTTCATTTTTCTTCCAAATTTTTGGTTCTGCTTCTGTTTTCATTTGATTACAGAAGCAGCTTCCACTTAAAAATTGCATTTTTTTAAAGAATTAAAAGCAAGAATAAAACCCCCTTTCCCTACTCTACCTTTTCTTTTTAATTAAAAAAACATATGTGAGATTTCCTTCAATTGAAACTAGATACATGTTAATTTTTCTGTAAATGTGCCGACAACCCAACTCAAAAAACAATTTTTTTGCGTGACCCTGAAGCAAAAAATCTCAAAAAAGTGAGAAAAAAAGAAGTAAAATTTCTCTCTTTTCTCCTTTAAATTCCCTTGTAATAAACCTCTGCATTTAATTAAAAAAAAAACATCCCCTGTTTTTTTTTTTCTTGAAAAAAAAATGGAGACAATTTCAACAAGAGAGCTTCTACCAGAGGGATTTTTAGGGGATAGAGATGATATTACAGGGAAAATTGGGTTAATTTGGGAAGAAATTAAAGCACCCATTTTTGTACCAATTTTAAAAATGGCAGTTTTAATTTGTTTGGGAATGTCAATAATGTTGTTCATAGAAAGGGTTTATATGGGAATTGTGATAACATTGTTAAAATTATTTGGGAGAAAACCAGAAAAAAGATATAAATGGGAAACTTTTAAAGATGATGTTGAGCTTGGTAGCTCTGTTTATCCCATGGTTCTTGTACAAATCCCAATGTACAATGAAAAAGAGGTCTCAAATCTCTCTCCTCTGTTTTTTTCTCTATTCATTTTTGCAATACTCTAATTGTTTTTCCAAGAAAAAAATTTGAAGAAAAGTTGATAATAATTTTAATGGTGAATTTCTGCAGGTTTATCAGCTCTCGATTGGTGCAGCTTGTGGACTTTCATGGCCGTCTGATCGTATCATAATTCAAGTTCTGGATGATTCAACTGACCCAACCATCAAGGTAATAAGACATAACTACAGTTACGGTAGATTATCCGCTTTTAATAGACCATTAAAATAAATTTGTTAATGGTAAGTTGATATTTAGAATATATATATTTAGATGAATTTAATAAGATTGACTATATTTTTTCATAAGTACAAATCACA
The DNA here is from genome assembly GCA_947648045.1 of Beta corolliflora. Classification (NCBI taxonomy): domain Eukaryota; kingdom Viridiplantae; phylum Streptophyta; class Magnoliopsida; order Caryophyllales; family Amaranthaceae; genus Beta; species Beta corolliflora. The sequence goes on from CANSZD010003973.1 coordinate 46,951, forward strand.
AGAGATAGTCAAAGTCATGTATGTGAATAGTGTCAAAAGTCAAAACGGGTTATAAGAAAACGAATGAGGTATACAATTAGTAGTGAATAAACCAAATTTCACTCCAAGCCTCCAAGGTAATAGTAGAAGGACTACATCCTTTCACTTTTAGTTATCGGGGAAAAAATATTATCAAAATGTAATAATTTACAAAGAGAAGAAACAATTAAGGGTGAATTTTTTTTATAATACAGCTGTGGTCAATTCTGCACCTCAAAGTATTGCCCTGGCTTTAGGCAACCGTGTGCTATTGAGTTTAATTATGGTAAATTAACTTTACATTTTGGACAAAAAAATGTACTACCTCTGGTTTCTATTATTTGCAACGATTAGACATCTTCTCTCTCTACTTTATGTCAAATCGTTGCAAATAATAAAAACCGGAGGTAGTATACTTATTAAAATTTTCAGGGTATAACTTTTTGCTAAATAGTGAAACTAGATTTGAAGTGATAAGTAGCAGCAGCACTTAAGAGTTGAGTGAAGTGATAAGTTCATAAGTTAGCATAAAGGTAGTTATAATGTTTGCCAATTAGTACCTTAAGCATAGTAGCTCTTTTATTAGTATTATTATAATTATTGGTAAGAACTAGGAGGCCATCATTTTTATATTAATCGAGAGAATGATAAGACATCTTGTTTATATTACTCGAGAGAATGTTTGCCAAGGGTGATTTGTACCCATGTGCCACTATATTGGTACCATTTTCATATTTTAGAAAACTAGATGTATGCTTGGTTATTACTCAATTTAATACCAACCAAACTTCTTCATTTTTCTACTAAAATGATGCAATTTAATTGGGTATATTTTAGAAAACTAGATGTATATATGCTTGGTTATTACTCAATCTGATACCAATCAAACTTTTTTCTAGTACCATAGTATCTTCTAGTACCAACTAAACACTTCTTCATGGTATCTATACAACTTTTTCAAACGATGATGTCATTCTAATACAAAAGGTGTACCAACATAGCCACATATTGATACCCGACAGAGTCTTCACCGGATAGATATGAAGTGTTTTTCCGAGAGAATGATAAAAAAAATGAAAGTGTTGGAGGCCTTAGTGGAGATTACACCTTGCAAAAGTTGACACAAGATCTTAAACGTATCTAAAAGCTCATCCAGAATTATCAGTTTGGACATGAATTATTACTTGAAATCCAAAAACGACCAAACCCAAACAACTCAAAAAGAAAGCATTATGGTTTGCTTTTGCATCGTAGTGTTTAGCATTGTATTTGTGAGATGATGACTAATTAAGATCAATAGTTATCTTAGTGTCTAAATTGTCTCCACCAAATCGAATCTAACCACTTAGAGTAGTTCGATAACCAATTAGGTCTCCAAGAAATGGAGAGAATATGACTTTATGATACCAATATAGTAATTTTTAAGTAACATAAAATTTCCAAATATGAGTTAAGATAGGTTTTAGTTAAACAATAGAACACTTCATGTTCCAACCCACGCATGAGCGTTGTTAGGTGACTAGGTGAGTGTTGATCATTTCATAATATAATTAGCCTAGTTTCCTCTATAGATTATAAGCTATTTATCCATTGATTTTCATGTGGATTTTTGTTATGGATTGCAGGAATTAGTGGCAATGGAATGCAAGAGATGGGCAAATAAAGGAATAAACATAAAATACGAGATTAGGGACAACAGAAACGGGTACAAAGCAGGAGCTTTAAAAGAAGGCATGAAACATGATTACGTCAAACATTGTGATTATGTTGCTATTTTTGATGCCGATTTTCAACCTGAGCCTGATTTTCTATGGCGCTCCGTTCCATTTTTGATGCATAATCCTCAGCTTGCCCTAGTTCAAGCTCGTTGGAAGTTTGGTAATTTCGCTTTATCCACTCCATTTCATTTTTTGTTGTTGTAAATGAGCGAAATGTAGATGGGATTCGATATCGGTCTTGAATACGCACTCTATAAGACTTTTCCAATTAAAGGTAGATAACATCCAATAATACTTCATTTATAGTAATAGACGAATGTGTTCTTGAGCCAACATTAATATGTGCAAAAGTACACATTTTTGCATAAGATTGTACCCAAAAAAACAAAATACATTTAAACCAAAGATGATGGAGTATATTTTTTGCTCCTTTACATTTTGAAATGAGTAAATTTTCTTTGAAATAAGTGAAAGAGCACAAAAATCACCGCTAGTGTATCAAAGTTTTGGTACATTGGATTAATAATTGACATGTTTATGCACATGTAAGCAACCGTCCAACCCGTCATGAATGATAAAATAATGTTGGAATATGTTGACCACAAAAGTAAAAATATAGTCAAAGTTAGAATATGTTGACCACAAAGTAAAAGAGGTCGGGAAGACAAAAAAGTACAGAGGGAGTACATTTTATTATCACAAAGGTTGCACAAGGCACCAATATCATTTTTCGGTGCATTGACCTAGGTTTCCGACATTGACTATACTACTACAAGTCACAAGATTATTTTCCATTCTTTTTTTCCTTCCATTTCCCCTCTTTTAGCTCATTTAGAGACAGATGAAGAAAGAGGATAATAATCATAATTTCTCAGCCTAGAGTTTTATGAATTTGAAATGAGAACTAAAGAATACAACACTTTAATTCTCACAACTCTTTTCCTATGGAGGAAGAATTCTAATGAACCACCCACATGATACTTTGCAAGGTGATTCCAAAACGCTTTTTCTTTCCTAGAAATTTCTAAGCAATTTAACATAAAAGTTGCAACATGAAATAGTCTTTTCTGCTTTTAGTTGTGAAATAAACCATATGCATAATGCATATGTTCGATGAGTAAAATTTACACTTGCAGAGGTGAGTAGATGTTATGTACGTCTGTTTCAGGATAGGTAAAATTGACCCACATGATGCTCCCCTCCTTCATTGCTTTTTCTGAAAAAAGTAGTTCAGCAATTGATTCTAGTAACTCATTTTTGCATGATGCTACATGTTTGGACCAAATTTAACAAAGATGAAGGTTATTTTTGTCATTCGCTTCTCAGAATGTTGCTCAAGTAGTTACAGCTAGCTCCATGTGCTGGGAATTTTCTCTTAAGTGTGTACTACTGAAGAGTGATGACCTCTGTCTGCCTCGTCAAGGCAGTGCAGAAAGTTGGGAATTTATGATGGCTTTTATTTTGGAAATATTTCACAAGTAATATGGATCAAATGATAGGGACTTGTCATAAGGTCCAATTAATAGGCACATAGACTTTGTTAAAATTTAGGTAAAACTTACCTCTTCCGTTCTTTTTTAATTGCAGGCTTGCAGCGTACCCTTATCTAGAGGTTTCATATTAATATGTAACATTTTATTATTTGGAAATATATTCTCTTTCTGATCACATGAGTCCCACTTTATCTCTCTCTCTTTTTTTAAAAATGTGTCAATGGAGTATATTACAATAATAATAGAAGGGAGGAAAGTATTATTTGCACCTAAAATCAGAATCTACTAAGAAGAACTCTAATCAGAGTTCAACGACTTCAACCTTTATTGTTTCTTGCTCCTGTATATACTAGCAACATGCCAACACACTTGGTAGTGGCCAGTGGGTGGAAAAAATGCTCAACTTCTAGGTTACCAATAACTTATTATGTGTAAACTGAACTGAGTAATTTTTTAATTTGACCTTATATTATTTTGTTATATTTGAAACATTTTTCTAATGATTTCGCGAATTGAATTATATTTTGAGGCAAAATTTATATATGTATATAAAAACAGAATCACATGTCCTCAACTTTCATTGGTTTATAGTTGTTCTTGCATCTTGGATATTACAAAGGCAACAATAACATTCTAATTTACTTTCCTTATATGTTGGCAGTGAATTCTGATGAGTGTTTGATGACAAGAATGCAAGAGATGTCTCTGGATTACCATTTTACAGTGGAACAAGAAGTTGGATCCTCCACCTATGCTTTCTTTGGCTTTAATGGTAACAAATTTAATCACTCTGACCTCCTTCATCCTCATCCAAGTATATCACACAATTTTCCAATTGAAAGGTCATCATTATATATTTATTTGACCACGTGCCACATCACAACCACTTATGATTTTCTAAATTCTGGGTGTAAAAATTACTCACTCCATTCAATTCCATATTATAGTTTTACCTAACTAAAAGATCCTTAATTTGTGCACACAGTCTTTTAAAAACGAAAAACAAAAATCTGACACTTATATCGGATATTATGAAACTCAAAGATACCTTGGTGATGGTCTTCCTGTCCAGTAGTGATAGTGGTTTTTTTAGGAGAAGAAGAATATCATTAATAATAAGCCACACGTCACATACAATGCTAATCAAGATCTAAAAAATACATATTTAGCGAATCACAACAATTTGCACAATGAAACAAATACATTTTAAGCATACTCGAGCACAACTCTAACACCACCACTTCAAGCTTGACGCGAGCAGTGTATTTCGATGTCTTTGCATCTTTCCAAGTGGAGATCTTCACACTTTGATATTGTGATATAATTGTTCAAGTGCGAATTGGTGAAAAAATTCAAACCTCATGGATGCGGATCATCTTCCAAATTATTAACACCATAAAAACTCTCACAAGTGGAGAGAATAAGATTAAAAAAAGCGGTAAAAAAGAAATTAACTCTCAAAACTAAGGAAAAGGGTAGGAAATATTCTAAATTTTGAAAAAAATTAGATTTCCGACTTAAGAGGCCAAGAAAATTAGAAACCCTAGAAAGAGAATTGGAGAGGGAGAGAGGAGAGAGTGATGGTTGTTCTTGAGAGTTCAAGCTCATAATCATATTTGACTGGTACAAAGATAATCTTCGGCTTCAAAACATATCATAGTAATTGTTGTTTAAATATTAGAACACATTGAATTTCACATTTGACAACGCTCAAGCTTTATCATTAACATTTGATTGACATTTCCAAAATATATACGAGGACAAATTCAATAACATCTTATGTCAAAACTATATGTTAAAAAATATGATCAACGTGAGATATGTGAATAATGCTAATAATAAACTCTTGCATTAATTAGGGAAATTTCATCTAGTACCACTCAGTTTTTACAAATTCTATTTGGTACCCGGATTTTAAGAATTATCCAACTAATACCACTATAATTACATGTTAATAAAAAGTTAGGAAATGTTAAGTTAGCTTATTTTAACTAATAAACTAACTTCCCTCCCTCATTTCACACCCCTTCCTTTTAAATGTGTTCTTCCCTCCAAAAGCTAAAACATATTTGGCCTCTTTGTCAAGATTATTACGAGCTCTTTGTCTAATTGACATAAGTCAAATTAAACCTTTCTTTGAGTGACATCCATTAAATCTCTCTTTTGAGTGACATCCAGAGACTCAGCGGTAAAAGCTGGTCCCTTACGTTTATAATAACAACATACAAACTTTCGATCCGAAGTTTACTTGTTCTCCCCCATAGATTAAAAATCTGTTCAAGATGGGAAATGGAGAAATGAAGTTCCTATATGAACCTCAAGAGTAATTATACATCTCAAAGCAAAAATAACCCATCATACTCTTCTATTTTTAAACTTTACTATATATATAAGAATTAGTGCAACACAAATCGTAAGCAACACATGTCAAACTACACCATCACCCCACTAATCAAGCAAAGGCACGGTAGACATTATACATAGCGAATTTGTTGAAGCCATTGATTTGAATTATCCAAGGTTCCGGTACATGACAAAAGAAATACCAAATGCTAAAATTACTCTTAAACAATTCCAAGCACGCAAATTCGGCAAAAAAATCTTCAATTGTAGGAAATACCAAATGCTAAACTAGATTTACACCAAGAGAAAACGAGCAACGAAGAAAGAATAGGATTTTCGATGGGCTATTGTTTTGTTTTTGTATTTTGGCTTGATCACAATGGGGAGGACGGTAAATGGGTTTACCCCGGTTAGGTTAGTAATTAGATTTTAATGTTTTACCTTTTTATTTTAAGGGATCTAACTTAACATAACTAGCTAACTTAATGTTTCATAACTTTTTATTAACGGTAGAGTCATGGTAGCAATTAGGGTGTAATTATAGTGGTATTAGTTGGACAATTCTTCAAAAATATAGGTACTTAAATGGAATTTGCGAAAATTGAGTGGTACTAGATGGAATTTTCCCTTTTTTTAATAGAATAAACTTTTGCATTTTTAGACAAGGGATGAGGAAGCATTAAAAGAAGAGGTTACTCAACAAATGTCTTGCTTTGAGTACCTCGCATGGTTTTTCTTGAACATGACTTTATAAACCATAAGGGGTCGTTTGGTTCACTATTTTTGGGCTTCAAGAAACGAAATCAACTACCGATTCCCTTTCTTCTTGTTTGGTTCAACACCTCATCAATCCCTTACCATTACTTGATGGTAATGGATTCCCAATTATTATCTTCCCCGCCAGTAACAAAATCCATTCTTGAAGATAATGGTTACCCGTTTCCATTTCATTCTTGGCAAACTATTACAATAAAAGGTAACAATTTTTTTCCATGTCCTCTATTGTATCAATTCCTTTACATTCAGTATCTTGAACCAAACGACCCTAAGCACCATTTTGATTGTTAATCTGGAAGTTGCCAAAGAATATTAGTTTATTAGGGTGCAATAATTGTGAGAAATGCAGGCACAGCAGGTGTATGGAGAATCTCAGCCATCAATGAAGCCGGAGGATGGAAAGATCGAACAACGGTCGAGGACATGGATCTTGCTGTTAGAGCTAGTCTCAAGGGCTGGAAGTTTTTGTACCTTGGCTCTCTTCAGGTATCTTATAAGCCACACATAATCAGAGTGACCTATTCAGTTATTTCCTGCATACCATGCTGTAGAATGTGTGCACCGTGAGATGAAGCTAGGGATAATGATGAGTCTAACCTGCTAGCTAACAATTTGAGCTCAATTGGTCAACACTCGATTTATACTAAAATTAATTGATTTATGGTTTACCATTCATGAGTAATAACATAAGCTTTATCTTCAGTTTTTGTTGGTGATGGCTTAGCCTGGCCGAGCCACACAAGTCTGAGCTTTGCTCGTGTCAGTTACTCCAGTTTGAGTTTTAGTTGTGCTAGCCGAACCACACCAAGTTCGAGCTTGGCTCAGGTAGTTATCAGTTATCACCGTTAAACGAAAGAACGACATACTTCACAAGTTTGACCTCTAATATAAATAAGTAGACAATGGAGCTCACTTTCTCGCTTTTAAGCACTAAAATGTATCACAATTCAGGTAACACTGATTTTTAGCTCATCTTTTCAACAATAAAGGGTCGTTGGGTTTACAACTTAAGCATTGATGTCGGTATATAGGTGAAGAATGAACTGCCAAGTACCTTCAAAGCATACCGATTCCAGCAACATCGGTGGTCCTGTGGCCCTGCTAACTTGTTCAGAAAAATGGCCTTGGAAATCATAAGAAATGAGGTAGGCATCTCCTCCACACTTTTCTAGCCAGAAAGTTGAAGAGTTCATTTGCTTATTCTCTCTGCATAGCAAAATATCACTGTTAAACTTTTTGCAGAAAGTCTCGTTGTGGAAGAAGGTACATGTAATATACAGCTTCTTCACAATCAGGAAGGTTATAGCTCATGTTGTTACCTTCACGTTTTACTGCATCGTTCTCCCTGCCACCGTATTAGCGCCTGAAGTTGTGGTGCCAAAGTGGGGGGCTGTATATATCCCTTCCATCATTACCCTCCTCAATGCAATTGGGACACCAAGGTTACTCAAATCCCCTTTTTCTTGCTTCTTTTTGGTTTATCTTCTGAAGGTTGAGACCAGTGATACAAGGAACGCGGGACGGAGCCACGTTTTTCGATCTGGGTCGTTCGTTCCCGATCACGGAACAAACGCGACCCAGATCGCCGGGGGTCGTGAACCAGTTCGTGCATCCAAGCGAACCCTTTTGGCCGGAGAGATTGAAGGCTAAGTCGAGAATTAGGGCAAAATTTCAAACCTAGAAATTGCAGAGGCAAGAAATTGCAGAGGACAGGTTGAAGGACATGAACAGTTGAAGGCTCGAAGTGAAGAGGAAGAAGATGGAGAGTTGGTGGGCCAAAAGACTTACTTTTTTAATTTAAAAAGAACGTGGGCCAAGGCACCTAGGGAAGCTTTCTGTTTTATTTTTCTTTTCAATATTACTCACGTGGGCCAAGGCACCTAAGGAAGCTTTCAATATTATTTTCTGGCACCTAAGTACATACTAAAAGACAAAAAGAAAAAAAAGGGAGTGTAGTCACGTGGAATGGTCACCAACTCACCAGCCCATATTTTAGCTGACCCCATTCAGTATTGTATTCTTCTCTCTTTACCTATTTTTTTCTTTTCTCTTTTTTTTAGTGTGAAAGTAATAGATTTTTTTAGTTTGTAGATTTAAATTATTTAAATTATCTTTTTTAATTATATTTTAATAGGATTCCTAAGTGTTAATATTTTAAATTTATTGAAAAAAATCGGTAAAAAAATTACCCGACGTTTCCGATTCACCTAAGGTGGCGTTTCGCGTCCCGTTTCGTCTGCGTTTCGCGTCGACTTCGTTCCTTGTATCGTTGGTTGAGACTTTCAATCACTAACATCCTGATGCCATTTACTGGTCTAAATGCAGATCACTTCATCTGCTAGTTTTTTTGGATTCTCTTTGAAAATGTTATGTCACTGCACCGTACTAAAGCAACCTTTATTGGCTTGATGGAGGGTGTCCGAGTGAATGAGTGGGTCGTTACTGAGAAGCTTGGTGACGCTCTAAAGTTCAAATCAGCTGCAAAAGGATCTAAGAAACCCCGATTTAGATTTGGAGAAAGGTATATAGTATAATCTTCTATACTAACTATAATTTTTTCTTACCATGCTTAATCTCTAATCAACTACCTAAACACACTATCTTATCCAAGTAAAGCATGATAAATGGTGAAAGAATAAATTGGATACATGAAAAAAGACAACACATAGAACAGAAGAAAAGATCTGGCTCCCGTTTCTGAAAGAGAATTCTCTCCTATATACTATGTTACCCAGACACGGATTTAGTGTCTACTCGGATACGGGTATCTAAGTGTCCGACACGGCTGTTTTGTAGGAAAAAATCGAGTTTTTAGTTTGAAATCAAGTATCCAAGTGAAGTGTCGTGTCGGACACGACCATTTCGATTTTGTGGTAAATCAAGGTGTCGAAGTAACATTGCCTATATATGGATTTGGAAAGTTGTAAGATTTTAAAGAAAAACGATTTCGAAAGTCCATCCTTAATTTCATGTTCTTCTGTCTGACTTTCTTCTCCTTTTCACCCAATTGAACAGGCTGCATATACTAGAGCTCGGTGTTGGAGCTTACCTCCTTTTCTGTGGATGGTACAACCTACTCTTTGGGAAGAACCACTTCTTCATCTACCTTTTCTTTCAAGCGTTTGCCTTCTTTGTCGCGGGATTTGGATACGTGGGCACCTTTGTTCCAGGCTCCTAGTTCAGATTCACAGCATGTGTGACTGCTTAAATTCTTTTGCACTCAGAATTGGCTTGCATGATCTGGTTATTCTTTCTTCTTTCAACAGCATAAAAGCATGTTGTCTTCAACAGCAACTCCCTTGAACACTAGTATCAATTTTGTACATCAAGGATGAATATAGATAACAAAACAGTTCAGGGCAAGTAAAAATCTTTCAGCCTGTAAGTCTGCAAAAGACAGTATCTAAATCGATTCGCTGTAAATTTCAAGAGCTTCAGGAATCAGGACCATATTATTTGGTCAGAACTCAGAAGATTGGTTATTGTAGATATGGTCTCACTAAAATGTGCAAGCAGCAAAAAGATGACAGTTCAAGGGTGCTCATTTTTTTCCCTTCACAAAATTCCAGTTGTTTCGTCACAAAATGAATATGTACATAATAAAGGTGTTAAAACAGTCCAACAATCAGAAGTCGACTGACTGAAGATCACCATCACAAACAGCGAAACTATACTATTTCACCCAAGATCCCCTAACTAGCAACTTCAATCTTACATGGGCCTATATAAAACACAAAAATGGAAGTTCAAATAACTGTGACAAACAAACCAAAAAAAGTGACTAAATACTCCTTTCATCCTAAAATAATAAATTGTTGTTTCGAAAAGTTCGAAATTAATGTCACCAATTCAAGCACTAATGATTCGTGATTGAATTTCACACGATATCGAGAAAAAGTATGTAGAAGACCACTTACAAGAGTCCTTGTTCATCAAAAAAGAAACAAACAATCTCAAAATTATGAATAAACAAAAGAAAGTCAATAAAACATCAAGTAACCAAGGGTGAACTCAATCAGTAAGATACTATCATTGTCATCCAAAAGCGCCAACTCTGAACCCACAAAAGGGAAAATGGGTAACAAATCCGAAAGGCAAGCACTCAAAAGTCAAAACAAGGCAACATCAATATAAATAGTCAAGTCTCCATAAAAAGTAGGGCAAAATTCAAACATAGGAAGACCCAGATGCAAGAAGCTTTCATTACCAAAACTATAAAGAATTCAACAGTTCATTTTGTAGGCATTACTAAATGGCGTTTATGATAACGAAATCATATGTAATTTGCAAAGAAAATCCCCTACTTGTTAGTTGTTATAATGCTAATGAAAGCTCATCCCCAAACGTGTAATTTTCTTATGATTTTCGGTCACCGATCTGCATCCCATAGTGAAAGTGGAGCATGGTACTGCAAATTCATATAGGAAAACACATGTCGGGGATTTATTCTCATTAACACAAACATAGACATAAGTTTTTTCTTACAATCTTCTACTTTCTGATTCATTCCTATTCTGAGCATTCTGACTTCCCCCAAACAGGCAGTAAGGAGTTCCTGGACTGTACACATATATCAGCTTTTGTGGATGTCAGTCAGGCTTAGTAAGAATTAAAAAGTCTTGGGAGGTAGTCTTTAAGGGATCGAATCCCATCTACATGTGGCTCTCTTTACAACAAAAAATAAATAAAACAGAAATCAACTTTCAATATCATCACACTCCTCAGTCCTCATCAACCAAAAGAACACAAACTTCAACTAAACACCTCAACAACAACAACAACAACAATGTCCGAGCCTTAATCCCATTTTAATGGAGTCGGCTGCACAATTGAACTCAAAAGATCCAAAATATATTACATCAAGAAAAGTCAAAACAGCTCTAATCAACCAAAATAGATTGTAAAACCCATCTACAAATCTTCACAATCAACTAAACAACATAAAACACAATCTCAATTTCCAATACCAAAACTAGCAAGTATTCATCAAGGTAAACCAAGGGTTTAATACAATCTTTATTCAACCTAATAAAAAAAAACATATGAAACTCGAAACTCGAAACTCGAAACTAATAAGCCGTTATTGATCTAAAACTCAGAGAACCTTGAGCATATCATCAGCACCAGAAGAAGTAAAAGCACCACCATCTTCCATATTAAGAACTTTAACAACACCATCTTCAGCCAACATAGAATACCTTTTAGACCTAACACCTAATCCAACAGGTTTATCACTCAAATCAAGCTCAGCACCAATAGCACGGGTAAAATCACAATTACCGTCGCTAAGGAGTAGAACATCGTCACCTTCGATGTTCAAATTCTCTTTCCACGCCTTCATAACAAAAGCGTCGTTAACGGAGATGCAAGCGATGATATCGACGCCTTTGGACTTGAGTTCGGCGGCTTTAGCGACGAAACCAGGGAGGGTGTTTTTGAGAGCAGGTGGGAGTGAAAGCGCCGGGAACAGCGAAAAGGATGGTTTTTGGAGGAGGTGAGGTCGGAGATTGTGACGGTTTCGACGTCGTTGGTTGGGGAGAGGAAAGAGAGGGTTGCGTCAGGAAGTTTGGAACCGACGGAAATGGAAGCGTGGATTTTTGGGGTGGTGGTGGTGGAGAAATGGAGGGGTTTTTTTGGGGCGGAGAGTTTGAGGGAGAAAGTTGAGGGGGTGAAGGTGGAGTTAAGGAAGTTGTTGTGGTGGTGGAAGAAGGAGGGTTTGGGGGCTGAAATGGCGGAGGAGGAGAGAGAAAATAGGCGGGACATGGCGGTTGATGATGTTAACGCCATTGTTGTTGTGGTGGTGGAGGAAGAAGAGAGAGAGTTAAGACTTAAAGAGTGTTATGTGAGTATGTGAGATTGCGAGATTTGAGGAAGAGCTTGAGATTGACTTCTTGTGGTGGTTTTTCATACGAAGGAATGAAGGATGATGAAAGTTGTTGAAGGTAATGTGAAGATGCCACCTAATGGAAACCTAACTCTTCTACTCTCGTAGTTTCGTGTACTCAAAGAGTCAAGATTTTTTTTTTAAATCAGAAATTTCATTAATTGAAAGCCAAACTGGATCTACAATTAATATTAAAGAAAAACAAAATATAATGAGACAATATCAAATCGAATTCGTCTTTGAAGAAAGTCTGATGAGCCAAGTCGAGCAATCAAATTGACCTCCTTTGTATTTCTTGAATCGCGCAGATATTGATGGGGAAGTCTATCGTTCTAACGTAGTATGTGGAAGAAAATTCTTGATTTAACTATGTTGGCCTGCGTCAAAATTACAATCTTCGATGTTGATGGTCTTGAACTTCAGCCAATATGAGCGATTTCTCATACCGATTTTTTAAACTTCACTTGGGAAGAGAATAAAACTAAGCTCCAACTCCGTAAAATGAGATAAATAACCCAAAAATTAGGTAGAGAACTCTCAAAAAGAGAGAATGGGAGATTATTAATAACAAAAACGATGAAAACTAGAAGAAAAAAGAAGAATTGGGGGCTTACCACCATCGAAAGGATGATGGTAGCCCCAAACTAGAAGAAAATATTAGGTTTTTTGAGGAGGAAGAGGAGGAGAGGGGGCTCAAGAGTCAAGATTTAGTGGATATTTTTGGTTGGTAAATTCTTATGAGAAGATAATGATAATAGAGATGCGAGATTGAATCTCATTACATCACTAAGTTTAATTGTTCATTTACACACACGCAAAAAAAAAGAGTCAAGAGTATCAAGTATCGTGTTCTTACTTTGAGGTTTTAGTAATCCAAGGGCTAAGAGTACTCGAATAAAAAAATGAAGGAAAAATTAATTGTATTGATCCTAACTATGGTTGTTCTACTCATAATAATCTCGACTATCAAGGAATTCGGGTTGACTCGAATGGAAAGCTTTCTCATCTTAATAGAGTTAGATCTATTGAGAAAAAAAAAGGGTTCATTGATGGAGGCTGACATGCACGGACCATCATGAAATTTGATCGTAAGTGCACCATATAAGTCTTGCCTAGTTAGGGGCTAGAGTGAGTGTTAATTAGTAGGTAATGGTTATCGTTCCTAAACCAATAAATATATCTTGGAACTCCAATCTTTGTTGTTGAGACATATTTCTTAACCACCTTCGGTTCTAATTGTAACACAGACGATTCTCCATTTTCCAAAATACTTTTTCGTATAAAACTTAGAGAATTACCGGAGTATTATCGCCCGTGTGATAACGTATTGGCTTATTAAGAATTTTGCGGCGGAAATAAATAATAACTTTGAAAATATAAATAACTTAGTCGACCATAAGGTCGACTCCAAACCAAACCAAAAGTCGACTATTCAAACCAAAACTAAAATGGAAGTTATAAAAGTATTAAAGAACTAAACACAAGCTCTCCACGAAAACCCGAACCCATGATGCATCATCTTCGGACTGGAATGGTCGATGCTCTATTGATCGTAAGAGCTCGCTCACCAAATGGGTCATCACGGGATCGATAAGGCCCGACCATGATCGACATACGGAAAAGCACGTAATCGGTAAAAAGGTGGGTACTACATAATAATTAAAATATAAAACCTAACATGATACTAATAAACATTAACTCAAAGATAAATAGTAATATAATAAAATAACAGATTGACTATCTTGAACTTGACTCCATAGATTAATTATAATTAGATTGAATAGGCAATGGATAGAGTTGTCGAAACCGAGCCAATCTTTAATTTAGAAGGCGAAGTACGGGCGCGACTCCGTACTCCTGCGACCAACGATATCGAGGTACTAGTTAAATAAAATAGGACACGGTGATCAATCCGGTCCCTAGAAAAGTCATGGGTTACCGCCATATCTCCAACTCATACTAGTCCAATACTTGGGGCGTGCACAAGTCTAAAGATTATTGCTATTCACTTTCCACTTTAAGTTATTAATAAATTAGTCAATGTTGAGACTCACAAAGTAAGACAACCAACATAAATAAATAACATGCATACACAAAGCTTCCATTTTTATCTTAGGATTAAACAAGGTGATCAACAACTCAAATGATTCAAGAATAATTTCATTACTTAGTTTAACAACCAATCAATATTTATTTGTTGAATTAAATCAACAATCAACCAACATTTCTATAGGTGAATAACCAACTTTACTAAACAAGGCCCACGGTCCTTATAAAGTAAATAAAATAATATAATCCAAGGGAACGACATCACACCATTCATGATCCAATAACAATATAATTATTAATCCCTCATGTGAATTAATAAAATAAAGTTCTCGATCCCACGTGCTTGCATCGATCATCCATACAAACATATAATAACCAACATAGGCAACATGCTTCACGCAGCGGCATAAAACATGCAAAATCACTTGATTATAAGCCACATATGAACTATAAAAAAAAGTTCCCTGTACATGATACTACATCAATCCTAGTCTTGGGACATGATGCTAGTCTAATAACACATATGTATGTACGTACCTTGTGTAGACAAAACGGGAGGTCACTTTCACAACCTTAGAAATCGCTCAAAGTATATTCCCCTGCCTACCACATACCAACATATCCAAGTATTAATACTCTAATAAATTTCCAGCAACTGTAAAATATTTCAAACCCTCTTAACAAGTGTTTAAAACCCTCTTAAACATTAAAACTTCTGTAAGTTCTATTGACTATCAATCTAGAAATAATAGCAAACAATAATAGAACAACAAATAACAAAGCAAGAAAGAACACACAAGAACTTTTACGTGGAAACCCAAGGCCGGGAGAAAAACCACGAATATGCACTAGGAATCGATGAATGTTCAAGAAAGATTACAAAAGCGCTCGAGAACTCTCTCTATAGCTTTTTTCTCTCTCTAATTTGTGAATAATGATGAATTATTCATTAATGACGAATTAGGGCATCTATTTATACTCCTCCTTCGGAAACGCGTTTGAGAATCAAAACCGCACAAAACGCACCCCGCCGTCGGGTCGGGCGACCCATGCCCGATCGGGCACTTAAAGCCTTTCTCATTACTCGTTTCGGGCCCGAAGGCGAGACACGCCCGCGTCGAAATTCGGTGTCTCGCCCGATCGGGCGAAGTGGCCCGATGCCATCGGGCGATGCACAAATACACGCTGGCGACAATTTAGATACGGGCCCGATCGGGCTCCTCGTCCCGACCCGATCGGGCGAAGCCTCGAAATACGTAAAACTATCATAACTTTCTCGTTTCTCGGCGGAATTGGGCATATGACCTATCGTTGGAAAGCTCTTGAAACAAGCTATCACCTCCGATTTGAATCACATCAAAACCATTTATATATTGAAAGATATGTGCATTCAAAGTCAGCCTTATGCCCCATATGACGTTTTCCCTTTACGCGACCTCATCTCCACACCCGTACACCTCCATGAGCTCCATATGATGCCATATACCCAACAATCTCCCACTTGGAGATAGGTGTAAGTGAAGAAAACTTCATACCTTCATCATCCTCTCATTCATCTCAACTCTTACACACGACTCCCACTTTGCAAAGCGATCTCTAGTCGTGTCCAAACCATGGCATACCTCAAGCATCCCCGTGACAACACATCTCCTCTATACCAAGGAACCGACATTGAAGTTTGCACCCGACTCCAATACAAAAGACATCGAAGTCTACACCGACTTTGATTCTTAATAACTAACCTCCAAAACATTGCACCATCACTCCATGAACCTACACACCCTCCTACCTCGGAGGTCGGATCACCTTAGAGGCAAGCCTGACCAAATGAAGATCCCTTTCTCTGCAACTAAGGAAGATAACCACTTCCTCTCCAACCAAAGAAGCACATTGAAGTCTCATCCAACTTCAATAAAACAAATTACCACCTAAGCGAAGAAGCTTCTCATTGTTCTAAAAGCGAGCTCGCATTGCTCCCGCTCGAACAATACACCCTTTGTTCCACTTAGGATTTAGGCACATCATGCTTGTGTGCCACCCTTCACCTTGTGCAACTTAGGTCGATTTGCCACCGGGATACCGCTTCACCGCGGTTCTCATCCCTTGGCCCATTATCGATAGATTCCAGACCAAACGACACCTTACATGAAGTTTCCACCCCGATTCCGGGCCCCTTTCTTGTGCTCCCTATGGTGTAAAGTGTTCCATTTCGTGTCCCTCGAGCTATGACCATAGCTCCCTTGACAATCTTGCAAGAACCACCATCAAACACAACCTTGTAACCCGATATAGCAAGTTGGGCTACCGATATCAAGCTTTTCTTCAACCTTGGGATAAACTTGACATTCTTGACTCGAAGAGCCACCGTGAGTGAGTTTCACACTCGCATCACCTTTCCCCATGACTTCCTTTGCCTTGCCATCCGTGAGATAGACCTTTTCAAGTTTTCGGATTTGAAATTAAAAGCGACTCCTTGCATGGTGAGGAATGATGAGAAGAACCGAATCCAAGACCCGTGATCCCGAGCACCCAGTCGTCTCTTCCGGATCATCCATGTTTACCATCAAGCATCGGAATCGTACCCGAAATCGAGTTAGTTGATGCATCTTCTTCATCATCACTTTCTTGAACCTTTTTCTTCCACTTTCCCATTCACTCTCTTAGGACGATCTCTCTTTAAATGTCCTTCATTACCACACCCCCGATAAGTAACACTAGCCCTGCCTTTTGACTTACTCCGGTCCCCCCTTGACTCAGATTTTCCCTGAAAATTCCTCCCTTTTCCCCTCCCTCTGCCCTCGGCCTTTGTATGCTCCGGATGAATCTCCACTCTCCTTCCTTGAATGCTCTCACTCAAAATCGGATCACGGACAACATCATAAACCAATTTCTCTTTACCGGAGGAATTACTAACGGCCGATTACAACGGTTTCCCGTACGGTAGGTAAGGAGGACAACAAAATAAGGGCTTTCACTTCATCCTCAAAGACAATATTAACGAAGATAGCGACTTATTATTGAATTAAATTCATTAATATGTTGCGAGTGAGAACTACCATTATTCATCTCTAAATCAAATAAACGGCGCATCGGGTATACCTTATTCATTGTCGAGGGCTTCTCATACATATCGACGGTGCTTTAATTAATTCGCCGTTGTTTTGATATCCTTGACATTGAACGCCACGGTCCAGAGCCAATGTCGATCGCTCCACCGCTAGTGCTGCCGGTCAGTACCTTCACTTAGCCTCTTCGGTGTCATCGGCTGCGGACGAAGGTTGATACTGATTCTTTTGATATAAGATGTCTTCTATTTGCATCTTCCGATATCCAAAATCTGTTCCATCGAACTTCTCGATTCTAATCTTTGCATCCTCCATTGTTAATTATTCTAGATCTAGACAATAAACGAACCTAGCTCACGATACCACTTGTAAGTTCTATTGACTATCAATCTAGAAATAATAGCAAACAATAATAGAACAACAAATAACAAAGCAAGAAAGAACACACAAGAACTTTTACGTGGAAACCCAAGAACTGGGAGAAAAACCACGAATATGCACTAGGAATCGATGAATGTTCAAGAAAGATTACAAAGCGCTCGAGAACTCTCTCTATAGCTTTTTCTCTCTCTAATTTGTGAATAATGATGAATTATTCATTAATGGCCAATTAGGGCATCTATTTATACTCCTCCTTCGAGAAACGCGTTTTAGAATCAAAACACTGCACAAAGCACCCCGCCGTCGGGTCGGGCGACCATGCCCGTCCCGGGCACTTAAAGCCTTCTCATTACTCGTCTCGGGCCGGCCAGGGCGAGACACGCCCGCATCGAAATTCGGTGTCTCGCCCGATCGGGCGAAGTGGCCCGATGCCATCGGGCGATGCACAAATACACGCTACTGACAATTTAGATGCGGGCCCGATCGGGCTCCCTCGCCCGACCCGATCGGGCGAAGCCTCAGACTACGTAAAACAGTCATAACTTTCTCGTTTCTCAGCGGAATTGGTCATATGACCTATCGTTGGAAAGCTCTTGAAACAAGCTATCACCTCCAATTTGAATCACATCAAAACCATTTATATATTGAAAGATATGTGCATTCAAAGTCAGCCTTATGCCCCAGTATGACGTTTTCCCTTTACGCGACCTCATCTCCACACCCATACACCTTCATGAGCTCCATATGATGCCATATACCCAACAACTTCAATTTTTAGTGCCCCCCTAGTATAGTAGTACCATACTAGTCATCAAAAACCCACACTTTAATGTTTAAAAACCACGATAAGTGTGTTAATAAATTTTCCAGCAACATATAACATCTTTAAAACCCTTTCAAACTTACTTTAACATAGTTATAAATATTAGAGTACTCAATTTTCATAAACTATAACATAGTATTACAATTTCCAACTCTTAAAACATTAAAAATCCATGCTTTGATGCTTATATTTTAATTCCTTTACTATACTATAATCTGAAATTTATATTTAAATCATCAAAGTTGCAAACTTTAATTATTAAAACATCAAAACAATACTTAAAACACAAAACCAATCCTTAAAATAATATAGAGGAGGAAGAAAATAACCAAAGAGGAGGAAAAAGAAGGCACGCGACACGAGGGGGAGGGGCCGGGCTGCGGCGGTTGTCGGCGAGCGGCCGAGGAGAGAGGAAGAAACTCCAGTGAGGGAGAGAGAAAAGAAAGAGTGTCGTGAGAGAGGAAGAGAGAGAAGATAGAGTGTGTTTAATGTGAGAAAATTGTTAATGAGGATGTATTTATAGATTCCCCATTAGGGGTCAGAGGAATTGGGCTTTGATGGCTTAGTTTGATAAAGATGCTCGTATGAGAAAATATAAGGTTTGGGCTCCTCTAACCCAATATTAAAATATTTTTATTTCAACTCCACTAGTTAAATTATAAAAGTATGACTAAATAAAATATTTGATTATTTAAAGCATTAAATAATCCTCTTTTGACTTTAAAATAGTCGACACTTTAAGAAATTAATTATTTAAATACTTCACTATATATAAATATACTTTAAAATATATTTATAAAATTCATAAAATTGTGGGGGATTACACTAATATTTTGGATTTGTACTCATTAAGTACCAGTTCAAAACCAGTTCCTAGTTATGAATTACACAATAAGTTAATTGGTCTAGCACTAGTAGAATAATTGTTAATTGCGGCGGTTGAATTGTGGCGGTTTTACCGTACGCGGCAATAAAACGCGTCAAAATAGAGAAAAAATCGAAAAATAATATATTCTTTGCGGTTTTGGGTGGAAACCGCTGACAATATACCTCAACGGTAACATTTCAAATTGTGTTGACCGGGTTAGACGAAATCTATTCTTTGCGGCTTCTTCCAAGATCCGTGCAATATATTAAAATATTACTTTTTTAATAATATTTGAACCTATTCTACGGTTCCTACCAAAAACGCGAGCAATAGACTCTTTTAGTTTATAAAGAAGACGCGCCCAATTAGGGTTCTTCTTCTCTCCTCTCGGTCGTTTTCCTATCTCCTCACCGACACTCTCATCTCTTCTCCTCGCACGACACTTCTCCTCTCATCTGTCTCTTCCTCCAAACCTCTCACTCTCCCTCTTCCTCCATTGCTTCGCCGCCTTCATCCCTCTTCCTCTCTCGTCCTCCTAACCTCTCACTCTTCTCTTCCTCCTTTGCTCGCCGCCTTGACCCTCTTCCTCTCTCATCCTCCTAACCTCTCGCTCTCCTCTTCCTCCATTATTCGCCGTCTTCAGCCCTCTTCCTCTCTCATCCTCCACTACTTCGTCGCCCTCGACCATCATCGTCAAGTCGGATCTCGAGTGCGCCGACGGTAGGGGTGTTCACAAAAAACCGAAGCCGAAATGCCTTGCCGAAAAACCGGTCAAAATGGGCGGTTGCGAGCCAGGAAAATTTGGGATTAAACGGTACGGTTACCGAACCGGTAAAATTCACGGTTAAACGGTACAATTACGGTTATGCTTTTTTATAAAACGGTTAACCGAAAAACCGGATAAATTTATTTTTTTATTATTATTTAATTTTTTTATAATAATTATATTAATTAATTAATGATTTTTGTGTGAGAAAAGTAGAAAAGCAGCGCAACTCAATAGTCACTTGAGTCGGTACCTTCGTCACTTAGTCGGTCCACATACTTGAGCGACCACTCATCCCGCTAAAGTAGAACCTAGATAAGCTACCCTTTTTTTTGGTGGGGGTACATGCCTTTAGGCTTTAGTGGATATTGTCATATTGGTGATATACTGCAACATAAATTAGTCCAATTTATTCTACTCATGTTAGTCAAAATTATTCTAATCATGTTTATTTTGAGAGCGGGTGATAAAAACAAGCTAAAGCTTGAAAACAAACAACATAACAAATAGACCCTAAACCAGTTTATATCATTGCATGATAAAGACGTAACTGGGTTACATGATGTGAGTGAGGCGAACATCTCCCATGTTGCCCTCTATTTGTGCTTGTTTTTCTTAGAACTTTGAGATATGTATTCGTCATTTCGTTGTATTGTAATATTGTATGGTGTGGAATATTTTTTAGAGATGATTGTCTTTTATAGAGAATCTTGGTAATAATGGTATATTATTTATGTTGAGAAAAATTTGAAATCTAATATATAAAAGTAGTAAAATAATTTGATAAAACTTGAGTAACGGTTAACGGTTAACCGGAAAACCGTACCGAAAAACCGGTTAACCGGTTATGCGGTTACCGGTTTGAACGGTTACGGTTCGTAAATATGGCGAACCGATACTTCTGGTTACCGTCCCGAAATTTTATTTCGGGACGGTTAACCACCCATGAACACCCCTACCGACAGCGACACCAGATTCTCTTCCCTCGCCTCGTCGTCGTGACTCCACGTTTGCCGCCTTCAACCGCGGATCGCTCTTCGCCGCACGTTTGCTGTTCGCCGCACATTTGCTCTTCAGCCGCGGAGGTGGTTTTATTTTGTAGGAGGTGATTTTTTAGTTAATTTTTTTCTTTTATTATTTAGGAGGTGATTCAAGATCTCGGTTCGTTTTTTTATTATTCAATTTAGATCGGAATTTTTGTTTGAGTAGGGATTCTCTCGTTCGATTTTCAAGATCGGATTCGCCACCGCATGTTTGTTTGTTGAATGTGATTTTGATTTTAATTTTTGTTACGTAATAGGAGATCTAAGCTCTTTTGTTACATGTTCAGTGAAATGTTTGTTTTTTTGTTTTTATATTTTTTGAATATCTTAGTTAGTTGTGATTATGATTGTGAAATTTCTACGATTTTCTAGAGGTTTAATTTGATTTGTATTCTTGTCTTGATGGATCTAACAATATGCGGTGAGCATTTTCATTTTCCTATTCTATAGTGTGTTATTTTTTGTTAATATTTTTATGTTTTAAGTTTGATATATGGCAAAGTGCAAAAAAAAAAAACAATTTTTTTTACTTGTACATGCACCTATTGCTGGGGTTTTTGCCCAACACCGCAGCAATAGATTTACCTATTTACCGCTTTAATGAGGGATCTATTGCTGCAGTTTTTGCCCAAAATCATAGCAATATGTTAACCTATTGCTACCGTTTTAGAACCACAACAATTGATTTTAACCTATTGTTGCGCCTTGATTTGCAGCGGTACGAAAACGGTAGCAATAGGCCACTTTATAAACGTCGCAATTAACAATTATTCTACTAGTGTAAACTTTCATATACATATAAAAAAATAAGGTTTATAAATTTTAGGAAAACAAAAAAAAAATCAGCTAAATGGAAAAACTGACCATGTTATCTATTGATGTGTATCTTAAAATGAGTAACCAGTGAGAATTGATTTTAATTGTCATTATTCAATAAAAGTCAATATGCAGAAAATTGAAAGGTGACTAGGTTTTTAGGTCTCCCACTAATTTAATTGGATTTAGGATTTGTTTAGTGTGCTTGTCCAGCAAGTAAGCTATGCGTCTAGCCTCCTTGTCCGGCAAGTTAACCAATTTCCCTTAGATGTTCTTCATTTGGAGACTTGTGCAACAATGTCTAAATCTGCCTTGTCCAAACATGAGCTTCGTTCCCGAACCTGCTAAAAGGGACCCACCTTGGAGGTTTGGGCGGTGGTTCCCCCTCCGAAGCTTAAGTCAGATATCAGGAGTTGGAAGGAAAAAGTAGAGTTAGAGAAAGAAAGTGAGAGAATATTTTACGAGTAAGTTTGCCTTTGTTTGCATTGAATGCTCTTTCTCCCGATTTCGGGGGTATTTATGCGGATTGTAGTATGACGGCTATCCTTAAAACTTGCCCTAGAATAGTGGCATCGATTGGCTAGGCGATCGGAGCCATGACACTTGGCGAGGCTAGGATTTGTGAGGGTTTATCAACCAATCACTGCGGCTACCTTTAAGGATTTGGGCTACGACTAACCTTTGGGCCGGAAAAGTGAGTCTTTTCTCCCCAGGTGGGTACAACCCGAGGGTTAAATCTTTTTCCTTTATTTATTCTGAGAGGACATGTGTACGGCCCTGATGGACCCAAGTGTCTTTAAAGGAGCCGTAGATATTTTAGGCTACAACATTTTCCCCAAAAAGGGTTTTTACTGTTGGCCTATCTGACGGTTAAGACCTTTTTACCCGAGGTGGTTAATTCAAATTCAAAAAAGAGGCAAAGACGCGCCCTTTTATGGATTTTACCGGTCATAGCCGACCGTTTTAAGCTTTTCTGGTCATTCTTAACCGGCTCAGTGGGTTTCTTGCCCTCCTATATATATGCTTGGTGTGCCTTCATTTAATCATTTCACACCTTGAGAGAATTTTTTTTAGAGAGAGAAGCTCTGCATTTTTTCTATAGAGAGAGAGTGATCGTCCAATCTCACTCTTCTTCACCGAATCGTCCAAGCGTTTCGTCAGGTATCTTTTCTTTCTTCTTTTTTACTTTCCTTTATTCTTTATTTTTTCTTAGAAAGTCGATAAAATGGAATCTTCTTCTTCGTCAAATAATCCTAGATGACCAAGAGCTTGTCTTGACCCTAGAGGCAAGAGTACTTCTTCTTCGGCACATTCTAGAGTTGGGCCTCTTCTGGCCGAATATTTTTTTTTTATGGTTTTGGCCGAAAAAGTCACGACCTAGTCTTTACCTGTGCAGGGTAATCTGGCGCGTGTCAAGCAAACGACCCATCTAAGACGAAGAGTAATACTCCCGACAAATAGTTCAGACATGGAGGAATCTGCGAACGAGTTTCGAGATGAGACGAGGGAGGCCCAAAGTGCTCAACCTCTAGGCGGGCCCCTCTTCCCACGGCCGCGATTTTGAAGATCCTCAAATAAACCCCGAGGCCGGTCCTTACAGCGGGGACGTCGATATGGAGGAAGCCGGTGAGGACAATAACGGGAGTGAATCGAGGCCTTGTCGATGAATCGGACGAACCCTCCACTACCTCGTCTGAGATTAGGAGACGCTTAGGTCCCCTTTCTGACCTCGCATTTATTTTGGTCAATCGTAGATGGTTAGAGAAGATAGGACCTGACCCTAGTTATTTGTCCACTTACATGCCCATACCGGGCTTCTCTTTCATCATCCCAAATAAGGAGGCCACAATTCTGAGTGCTCCCAAGAACCACTTCGCCGTTTACAAGCTAGCCTTGGACGCGGGATTAAGGCTCCCCCTCCACGACTTTATAGAACAAGTGCTAAGGTATTACAACATCGGCCATAATCAGTTGGCGCCTAATGCCTGGCACAACGTTCTGACTTTCATAGCCGTCTGCGAGCTGCGCGGCCTGGCTCTTTCTCTCCAAGTCTTCACCCATATTCATTATGCGGCTAAGGTTCTCGGGGCCGTGGACGGAACGTGGCTCAGCATCTGCAACCACCCCGACTTTCTCACTGCTTGGGGCAAACCGTCGAAGATGCACGAATGGAAAACAGACTTCATCTTCCTTCGTGAGGGCTATCGTTTTTATAATCGGCGCGTCCACGAATCTTTGGGCAGCGATCTGTTGGAGTTGGAGGACCATTACGATGAAGAGGTAGTGGAGTACTTTAGAATAAAGGAGTATTCCAGACCGGGTCAGTCATCCTTTAAAGGGCCAGCTAACTGGATACCCTTTAAAGAAATGTTTTATAATGATGACTTCTTGGTCGCCGCCGGCTTGCGGTTGGCCGCAGATAAAGGTATACATTCAAAACCTCCAAGTAAAATGCCTCGTCCATAAACCATATCGAGACTAACTCTTTTACTTCTTGTTGCGAGATCCGGCGAGCACGTCTCAAACATTCTTGGACGGGTGATATCGGTATGTCCAAGTTTCTTGATAGCTTGTGGAAGGAGTTCGCTAAGAGCGATCTTGAGAAAGATTTGAAACCCTAGTAAATTTTTTTTTTTTTTAGATGAGGATCGTTCTGACTCGTTAAGGATTGATTTCCAATCCTTGGACGAGAATCACCCGAAGAAGGAAGGCGTCCATTCTTGGACGGCCACCTTCTGTGGGCCCTCCTCGTCTGAGTGACCTTAATTAGCCTTGGACGAGGGACATTGGTGGTTCGTCTAGATTTATTTCCGAGTCCTTGGACGAAAATCACCGAAGAAGGAAACGTCCATGTTTGGGCCGGCCACCTTCTTTGGGCCCTTTTCGTGCGAGTGCCTTTAATTGGCCTTGGACGAGGGACATTGGTGGCTTGTCCGAGATTGATTTCCGATCCTTGGACGAAAATCACCGAAGAAGGAAAGCGTCCGTGCTTGGACGGCCACCTTCTTTGGGCCCTTTTAAATCCGAGTGACTTTAATTAGCCTTGGACGAGGAACATTGGTGGTTGGTCCAGACTGATTTCCAATCTTTGGACGAAAATCATCCTGGATCGTCCAAATTTGGACGGCTTCCTGCTTTGCATCACTCTCGTCTGGTCATGAAAAATACTTTGGACGAGGGTCCCTTAGGAAGGTGGTCGTCCGAACATGGGCGCCTTCCTTCTTCGGGTGATTCTCGTCCGAAGCTCGATAGTTTGATTATATATTTTGTTCTTTGGACCATCCAAATAATAACTTGTTTATTTTTGCGGAAAAATGCCCCTACCAATAAGCCCCCCACGGGAAGTCTTCTTCGTCCGATAAGAGGCCTACAACGGTAGTGGACCGACCTCCCGGCAAAAAAGTCTAAGGGCTTTACAAGGAAGAAGACGGAGAAGACTACTCCATCGGCAAAGGAGTTGGAGAGAAAACCGTGCTTCCCCCAAAGGACAAGGTCTGAAGGAGGAGCGATCCCTTGCTTCCCGGCCATGGGGGAGAAGAGTTCCGATCTGGCGGTCGGTTGGATGTATTGCCGTGATCCACCTGAAATCGGACCAGTCGGCCTTGGCTACGGTTATTCCGGGCCCGGAGACGGCTGCGATAATTTCCGGGCTCGGCGGCTCGGTGGCGAAGGCCGGTCACGCGAATCTTGGTTATCAGTTAGGGACGACATCCTTATCGTCGGGTGAGTCGTATTATCCAAATAGAGTTAGGGCCGGTGCGGGTCGGCGGACGGTCCATGAGTCAAGTTCAGCAGACAAGCCATAGTCTTTCCCGTCGAAGGCGCTCCCCCCCCCTTTTTCGAGATAAGGGCAAAGAACCCGGCTTCGTCTGCGGCGGCTCCGCGGTGGACTCGGACGAGGAGTCTTCTGCTGCGCTTTTGCCAAGATGTCCAAAGGCGGCGAGGCCCGGCTCGAACGGGGAGGCTGTTCAAATGCTACCACTGAATCCTATATAAAGGGGTTGAGGAGAGCATCGTTTGGGCATGTGGGCTACATGTCACAACTTCTTCTTTTGATGCGGTTTATTTGCATTTGTTGTTTTGTACTTGTATATTTCCACTTTCTTTTATAACTCGTCTAATGACTTGTTTTGTTTTCGTTGTTCCGGCTTACGGCTCGCGATATTTTGGCGAGGGAGTGGGCGAGGGAGCTTAGAAAGGAGAATAAGTAGCTCGTCCATCGGCTACAACGGCCGGTGACAAGGCCGTCCATGACATCGAGATGGCGGAGACTCTTCACCGCTAATCAAGGGAGACACAGGAGAAGAGATCGGCGATCCTGAGTCAGACAACAAGAACTATCTTGTTACTATCAACATCTTTGTATAAGGAACAAGACCAGCTGAAATTGGCCTTGGACACCATCTCGGGTGAGTTGAAGGGCGAAAGAGATCTTGCTCTGCGCGCGGTTCAAATTAGGAGGGAAAATATCCTCCTAAGGGGCGAAGAATGCCCGTCTGCAGAAAGCGGCCCGGGCCTTTGACGACGCCAAAGAAGGCTTGAATCAAGTCATTGCAGCGTCCAAGGCGGGCCGTCGAGGCTTTTGAGATCTTTGGTGAGGCAGTGAGGTCCCTAGCTTTGTCCGGCGTGCGGGATTTCAAGGGAGTGTTCCACTTGGAGTACAGCGGTGTCTGGCGAAGAACCTCCTGAATTCTCCGAGTCGGACGAAGAGGGTGCGACGAGGAAGAAGCCCTTGAGGACGACCAAGAAACTCCCCAAAGAAGGAGATGCCTAGTTTTAGGTTTATTTTCCTAAGTTTCTTGGCTTGTTTGCCGCCGTAGCTTTATCTCCTCTAGCTTTATACTTAAATTTGTATGTTTTGTCAAGTACATAATGAAATGATCTTTTACCAATTGCTTGTCTTTTCTCTTATTGCACTTGAATTTTCATCAAGTATAGCGAGACTCGTCCATCTCTTCTTGGGCGTCTTCCTGACTTCTTGAAGCGGCGAGTATCGAGTACGAGATGAGACTCGTCCCGATTTTTAGACGACACGCAAACTTGGTTAAGGAAAGAGTATCATCCTTGTCTTTGGACGATCGCAAAACATTCCAAAATGTAGCCCAGTATAAAATGAGACTCGTCCGACTTTTAATTTGGACGGTGTGCAAACTTGGTTAAGGAAAGAGTTTCATCCTTGTCTTTGAACGATCGTAAATCATTCCAAAATGTAGCCAAGTAAAAAATGAGGCTCGTCGACTTTTGGGCCGGTCTGCAAACTTGGACGAGTCTTGCCCCGAAGGAAGCGGCCGATATATTGCGGTTTATGGACGAGCCACACTTTAGCCGACTTTCTTGAGGGAGCGACACTCGTCTTGAAGTAACGAACCCTTACTAGGGCTTTTATTGCTTAGGTCGTCCTGACCTTTGGACGACTTTGACTTCCCTCAAAATAGGCCAAGGATAACTGTGGCTCGTCCTACAGACTTGATTCGTCCTAGAAAATTTCATGGTGTATAGCGTTATTCCCCCCTTCTTGGGCTTAACTCATCCTTCTATTATGGACGAGCCATGCACCAAGAAGGAGAACGACCAACATTGACCAAGCCTACTGAAATTGTTTCGGACGAGCCTTAGATTTTTGGACGAACCATGCTTTAGTCGTCTTTCTTGAGGGAGCAACACTCGTCTTGAAGTAGCGGACCCTTACTATGGTCTTTACTACTTAGTTGTCCGTGTATTCGAGAGTAAGATTCCTTTACTAAGGGTTGCTTACTTCAGGTCAGCTTTCTCTTAGAGACCTTGACGTTTCTCTTACTAGAGATTTTTGTCAATTTATTGACCATATATGTGATCTAACCTTTAGGTTTATTTCACTTTGGTCGATCTCTTTGAGGGAGTGATGTTCGGCGGAGAAGTGAGCATTTTTGACGCTCTATTGCTCTTTGTAATTTTGTCCAAGTTACCGTCACTTTTAGACTACGGGCGATTAAATGCCCCAAAGTGAATCAACTTGGTACAAAATAAACAAAGATAAGAAGGAAGTAGAGATTGTATTATATGAATTTTGCTTGACTAATTGTCGAGATACATGTTTACAATTCCTTTTCCCTTGTTTGTGCCATGGCACTTTTGAGTGATTACAAACTGCGGCGTTTTTAAGGCGATTAAAGGAGTCGGACGTGGTACTTCTTCAAAGTATCGAGTTCCAAGTGCGTTGTCTTGCGGTCGTCCATCCATATCTTGGAGACGAAAAGTTCCGCTTCGCACCTCTTGGATAATCGGATAGGGTCCTTCCCGATTTGGTGTTAGTTTCCCCGGCTCCTTAGCTCGTCCAAGTTGCCTCCATCTTCCTTAGAACCCGGGTCCCCTACCTTGAGTGGTCGTCTAACGACTCTCTAGTTAAAGTCTGAGCCATTCGTAGCTTGTACAATTGCATTCTTAACAAGCGTTGCCCACGACTTACGGTACTTGATCCAGCCGTGCGTAATGCGGCCAGTTGGCATCTTCCTGTACGGCATGACTCGAACGGTGGGTTCTTCAATCTCGATGGGCAAGACGGCCGGTGCCATAGACTAACATGAAGGGTGTTTCCCTGTAGAGTTTTTAACGGTGGTTACGATGGACCATAACACCGGTTGTAGTTCTTGACTCATTGTCCTTTAGCATTATCCAACTTCCTTTTGATTCCATTGGATAGAATCTTGTTGAAGGACTCTGCTTGCCCTTTGGCTTGTGGGTGGGCGGCTGCGGTGAAGTGGGCTTTGATTTCTCTTTTACGCTGACCAATCTTTCGGCTTAGGCTTTTCAATCGTGGACCATTATCAAAGACGATGGGCTGCGGCATGCCAAAACGAGTTATAATGCTCTTCCAAATAAAGCCTTTGACGTCATTCGTTGTTATACCCCGCGTGACTTCGATCTCTATCCATTTAGTGAAGTAGTCTATAGCTACGATTACAAACTTCTTTTGCCCGGCGGCCACGGGGAAAGGTCCCGGGATATCCATGCCCCATTTGGCAAAGGCGGGGGAACAAAATAGGAGTTAAGTAATTTGACGGTTTCTAATGCGATTTCCGTGCTTCGACATTGTCGCACTTCTTTGCGTAGACAAGAGCATCCTCTTTTAAGGTAGGCCGGTAATACCCAGTCCTTAAAGCCTTTTCTCCTAATGCTCTTCCCCCGATGTGGGATGCCTAAGCTCCTTCATGGAGTTCCTTGGGAACCTCTAGACCGTCTTCTCGGTGATGCACTTGAGAAGAGGACGATTGAATGACTTCTTGTAAAGAGTCTCGTCCCACGGTTCGAACCATTTGTCTCGAGCTTTCACATACTTAGCCTCTACGGAGTGCGAAGGCGATCGTCCTGTCTTCTTGTATTCTATTATGGGATCCATCAGCGCCCCTCGACTAAGAAACATGATTTGTTCTTTGTCGATGCTCTTTTTGGTTTAACTTCCCAAAACATTGTTCTTGGCGCATCACCTTGGCCGAGGCGCCAATTTTGAGAGAGTGTACGCTTGATGATTTTTCGACCACTGGTACTTGGTGAGAACAAATCGTTTCAAAGGCTCGATCTCATCCTTGATCGGATGCATATATTTGCCCATTGATGCTTCTTTACATTCAAAGTCCCCATTGACTTGTGACAACCAAGAGAGAGTCGATTTGGCCTCGATCTCTAGAGCTCCGGCCGCCTTGCACATTTTGATCCCGGCCCGAAGTGCTTCGTATTCGGCTTCATTGTTGGACGCTTGGAATTGGAACCTTAGCGCGTATTCAAACTTATCTCCTTACGGGCCCGACAAATGATTCTGCCCCACATCAGTTGATAGTGGACGATCCATCAACCATGAGCGTCCGATGCTTCCTCCCTATTTGGATCAGTATTGGTTCTATAGTTGGCCTAGTGAGCTCGACTATAAAATGCGCAAGCTTGCCCCTTAATGGTTTTCCTTGGTTCAAATGATATATCAAACATGTTCGGTTTAACGGCCCATTTAAGCATCCGTCCGGCGGCTTCCATCTTTTGTAAAACTTGCTTAAGGGTTGATCGGTGTAGACGAGTATCTTTGAGAGCCAAGAAATAGGGCCTTAACTTTTGTTGGCCGTGACGAGTGCCAACCCAAGCTTCTCGGCCAGGAGTATACCTATTTTCCGTGTCCTTGAGCACATGACTCACGAAGTATCTTTGGGACTTGCACGGATTCTCGTTCGGCCGGTGAGAACATCACTCACGGCTGAGTGGACACATCCAAGTATACAAGCAGTTTTTCCCCTTCGGTCGGGCCCGACCGATCTAGGGAGGCGCGAAGGTGATCTTTGACTTCTTTGAAGTGCTTGCTCGGCTTCGTTTGTCCCACTCAAACTTGGCCTTCTTCTTGATAGTAGCGAAAAAGTAATGGCACTTGTCGCCCGGCTTAGACAAGAAACGTCCAGGGCGGCTAAGCAACCGTCGTCGATCGTTGAACTTCCTTTATCTTTAACGGGGGATTTCATGTGCGGAATAACTTGGATCTTCTCGGGTTGGCTTCTATTCCCCCTCGATCTACCAAGAAGCCTAAGAACTTCCAAGACAAGACGCCAAAGACACATTTCTTTGGGGGTTGATTTCGGTTTGTACTTTACGAGAGTTTGAAAGTTTCTCTCGAATCCACCGACATGACCTTCCTCTTGCCGAGCTTTTGACTATCATGTCATCAATATATGCTTCCATGTTTCTTCCCAGGCGAGGCTACAAGACGGTATTAATCAATCTTTGAAAGGTGGCCGAGCGCATTACGGAGGCGAAAAAGGCATCCTCGGCCCGGCCATCCGACCCTTTCTCGGTAATGAATGACGTTTTGTCCGATCCTCGACCACATGGGGATTTGATGAAAGCTTGAATATTCGTTCATGAAGCTTAACAAAGCATGGCCGGCCAGTGGAGTCCACCGGTCCCGATCCGACTTAGGCGGGGAAAGCAGTCCTTGGGACAAGCCTTGTTGAGATCGGTGTAGTCCATACACATCCTCCGGTGCCATTAGGCTTTGGCACCATGACCACGTTCGCTATCCATTATGGATAATAAGTCTCTCTGATGAATTTTGATTCCAACAACTTCTGAACTTCCTGGCCGGTCCTAAATGCCTATTCTTCGACGAACGAGGTTTTGAACTTGGATCCACATTCGGTAGGTGGACGGCTATCTCCGGATCGATTCCGGGCATTTCTTAACCTGATAAGCAAACACGTCTTGAAATTCTTTTAGCAAATTGATTAAAAGACTCCTCGAAACCCGGGGAGAGAGTGAAGACCTAAACTTCAAGGTTCTTTACGGACGGGCTTCATCCAAACGGACATCTTACGGGGCTTCCCACCGGGCTCCGGACGTTCTAGTGCCGGCCCATGATGGCCATCACTTCTCCGGGCGAGGGTGACTCTTCCTTGACGGGCTCCGTACATCCCTTTTCTTCTTTGGGAAGAAGCTCGGGCGTTTTCCTTGAGGGAGCGGCCGGCGTCTGCGGACTCTCGGTGCCGTTCTCGGTGAGACCACTTGGTCCTTTACAGTTTCGGACGCTTTCCTTTCTCCAGCAATTTTCGTCTTATCTTTCCCAAATTTAGACGGGCTCCTTCCGCCAGCAATCTTCGTCTAGTCTTCATTGTCTGCTTTCCATGACGACGGCTTGAGGGTTGTTAGGTAACATTCCTAGCCGCCTGCGATCTCCATACAAGGAGCGATTTTGCCACCATCACATTCGAGCTTCATAAGCATCAAGTGAGTTACTATTGCTGCCTTAACATGATTCAGAGTTGACCGTCCAAGTATGACATTATTGGCGGTCAAATCTCGGACAACCAAGAACTTGATAAACAAAGTCAGTGAAGCATCATTCTCTCCCGACTCGGACGGGCAACGTGTTTGTTCCCGTGGGATGGATGACTCCTCCCCCGAGCCCTATGATGGGATAGTGGACGGGAACCGAGTTCTTTTCATCAAACTTCAATCTAGACAAGCACGTTGCACTAATGATGTCGATCGAACTTAGGTGTCGATCGGGAATTCTTCGTACTCTCGAGTTTGCTATCTTCATTTTCTCAACTAAAGGGTCATCATGGGAAGTTCTCGGCTTCCCCGATCTTGTTCACTAACCACCACCTTTGGTAAGGGCTCGGCCTTTGTACGATCGGCCCGGTAAGACTTGGCAGGAGCTCCCGAGATAGTTTTTGTGCCCTCTATTGGTTGGTCCACCGGCTGAGCCCTCCGAGATAACAAGGACAACATCCTCGTCAGTGCTTTCACTAACCTTTTTCTTGCTCTGACGATCATCTCTCTTCTGAAACTTCCTTCCACCTTGGGGTAAGTATGAGTTCATCTTCCCTTTTCGAGCTAGATCCTCCAAAGCCCTCTTAAGGTGCTTACATTCATTGGTCTCGTGACCACGGTCCTTGTGAAAGTGACAATTTTTGCTCTTGTCTCTATTTACGTAAGGAGTCTTCATTTAGTTGGAGCCTTCGGCTCATATTGGTCCTTTATCTCCATAAGAATGGAGTATTGGTCCTTCTTGAATTGATATGGTTGGTGAAGGCTCGGATTCCTTTCTCTTACTTCTTACGGGCGAAGTAGTGGTTGAGGTAATTGCCCCGAGTCTCGGCCTTTTTAGGGTTGCTCTTCTTTGGTTGAGCAACCTCTTGAGCTTCTTGGACTCGGGGTGCTTTGCCTCGGCACATACTTCGATGGCGTGTATAAACGCTTCGGCTTCCTTTAAAGCTTCGGCGAGAGTGGTAATTTTCTTCTTCACCGGGTCGAGCTTAAAACTTCCTGGCCTTAGTCCCACGATAAAGGCGTCGAAGGCCACACCGGCATTGAGATCTTGAATGCGAAGGGCTTCTAGATTAAATCTTTTAACAAAGCTTACAAGGGGCTTCATCGGGTCCTTGGACGACCTTACCCAGTGCATGCTTGTTTTACGTTCTTCTTGGATTTGCAACAAAGTGACTAGTGAATAGGTAAGCGAGCTCGGTAAAATTGTTGGGGTGAATTAGGAGGAAAATTGTTAAACCACTTCGAGCTACTCCTTTCGAGTGGCCAAGAAATTCTTACACCGTGTAGCATCATCCCTTTGCTTGGACGTACATCGGTGCTTATAAGCGGATAGGTGATCGTGCGGATCGGTAGTTCCATCGAAGAGCTCCATGGTAGGAAATTTTACCTTTGGGAAGGGGGCGCCTCCATGATCTGGCCGAGAACGGGGGTCGACCGGTTGATCCGGGAGGGCTCCAGTTTGTCCCTCGATGGGTATGAACTCCTTTACTGTGTTCTTTCAACATAAGGTTAGATGAAGTGTTTGCAAGGGATGGACGCTTATAAACCATTGGGTGAACCACCGTTTTTTTCTTTTCTTGGACGAACAAGAGAAGGGCCCGGACTTATTCCTTACATTACGGACGGTATCCTCAAAGGAGGGTCTCTTAAGTACGGTGTGGGCCGGTGGCCGACCGTTGTAATGCGGCGGCTTTCTTTGCCTCTAGGTATTCCCGGCATCGGTTTCCATTCGGTGTCCATTTGGACGAACATTATCACGGGTCCTAACCACCGGGTTTGAGTCCATCTTCCTTCGTTGCTCACTAACTTCTTCTTTGTTTTTCTTTGGTTGTTCTCCTAGAGGGTTCTGACGAGCAGGTCGACTTGGACCTGGACGGTTCTCACGGGAACGCCCCCTAAGAGGAATTGGATTGTTAGGCTGGCTCCGGTTTATACGAAAAAACGGCATGTTGCTCTTGATTCGTTCTTAGGCGGCTCTTTGCCATTTTAGTCGAAAATCATTCAAGGCGTTCTCAAGATGGGCGGCGATTCTTGGACGTTCAAGATTCTCTGTATAACGAGTACTTGGCTTTGTCCCGGGGACATTGATGATGGACGGAAGCCTAGCCCTTGCTCGGCGGTCTCTCATGGTCCATTGTATCTTCGACATTGATCGAAAACTTCGATGTCTAGCCACGTTAGACGATTGTGATCGATCATCGTTACGTCTCCCCCACGAGACGGGGCCAAATGTTTAGTGTGCTTGTCCGGCCAAGTAAGCTATGCGTCTAGCCTCCTTGTCCGCAAGTAAACCAATTTCCCTTAGATATTCTTCACTCGGAGACTTGTGCGACAATGTGCGAATTTGCCTTGTCCAAACGCGAGCTTCGTTCCCGAGACTGCAAAAGGGACCCACCTTGGAGGTTTGGGTGGTGGTTCCCCCTCCGAAACTTAAGTCGGATATCGGGAGTTGGAAGGAAAAAGTAGAGTTAGAGAGAGAAAGTGAGAGAATATTTTTACGAGTAAGTTTGCCTTTGTTTGCATTGAATGATCTTTCTTCGATTTCGGGGGTATTTATAATGATTGTAGTATGACAACTATCCTTAAAAGTTGTCCTAGAATAGTGGCATCGATTGGCTAGGCGATCAAACCATGACACTTGGCGGGCTAGGATTTGTGAGGGTTTATCAGCCATCGCTGCGGCTACCTTTAAGGATTTGGGTTATGACTAACCTTTGGGCCGAGAAAAGTGAGTCTTTTCTCCCAGTCGGGTACAACCCAAGGGTTAAATCTTTTTTCCTTTATTTATTACGAGGGGACACGTGTACGTACTGATGGACCCAAGTGTCTTTAAAGGAGTAGTAGATATTTTTAGGCTATAACGGGATTGATACCACATTTTTTAGGCGGAGCTATGTCTCATTCCAATTTTTGAGATCAATTCTAATTGGTTTAATATTTAGCTATTAGGGTCAATTTCGGACGAATTTTATTTTAGATCAACCATGTACCTATAGCCGGCAAAATAGGCCGTACCAGTTGACACGACCCAAAAAATCCAATAGAGACCCGTTTTTGACCCGAGGAAAATAATGACTCGAAATGGGCCGAAACTTCGAAATAAACCGATCCGAATATAACTTTGAACTCGAATCCACCCGACCCGAATTAACTCGATAATGATGACCCGATCCAACTCGAAAAGTTGTTATATTAGTTATTTTTTAAACAAATTTAAGGAAAAAAATTGTTATGAAATACTATATATTACTTAGCCACCTCCTATTTATTATTTCACTTAGTTTTATTAGTCTTATATGTGTTTTTTTATTTGTCGAGCAAACCCGATTTAACCGGCCCGACCTAACTCGGCCGGTGTGACCCGAAATTTAATGGACCCCGAGATTGACCGGACCCGGCCAGTAGCCCGAACACAATGTTGACCCGATTATGACCCGACCCGTAATGGCCAGGACCCATCCCGACCCGTATGACCCGTTTGCCACCTCTACATGTACCTCATCTCGGTCACCCTTATCATTTTCTCTATCATTTTTCCAAATTTTGCATTAGTAGAGCCGGCCCAGAAAAATTTGACCATATACTAGGCCGGACTCACCCCCTCTACTCTTATTTTCTCTCTATAAAAATCTTTTCATATATTGCATTAGCACTAAGGTTGTCAAATGCATGGAATAGGTGATCATTGTCAATTTAGTTTCAAAGCAAACCTCATTTCAAATAATAAGTTATCTACTACTTAGTTTCAAGTTAATGCAACGCTGGCTTTGGGGAGAAGCTAAGGAGAAATTATAAAAGTATGAGAGATAAACTAAAAAGGTGAAGAGAGACCGAAAAGTGAGAGAGAAAAACTAAAAAGTGGGTTAAAATATTAAAAAGTGGATGACATGTGTGGAAAAAGAGGAGAAAGTAGATGTGATATGTTACCAAAAATAGAAAAAACAACAGTGTGTAGATTAAAAAGAAAGCAAGCCAAAAGGAAAGTGTGTAGATTAAAAAGAAACGAGGTAGTATATATATCTTCCTAGTTCTTTACATTGCAACAATGCGATTTTCTGTTTATTCTTCATGGGCTTTCATTTATCTCTTGTGATTTTACGTAAGGAAAAATATAGTCGTGTGAGATCTTGTTAGATTCGTCTCGATTTATCGCTTTCAAAATATCAAATTTGTTTAATTTTCTTAAAAACGTAATTAAAGATATTAATAGTTAAAGTTGTGCGTTAGTGAGTGTGAAAATTCAAGTTGTTGCGATAGAAAAGAACGGAGGTAGTAGATTAGAATACTACACTTTGCATTGAAAAGTATCAGTCCACATCTGGTTCAATTTGGGTAAACTAAAACAAGTGTTGATAACTTTCACTCGAATCGAAGATCTTCAATTTCAATAGAGCAATTGACTTCTTTTGAAAAAGCCGCAATTTACATTCTTAATGACTCAAAGAAAATTTAAATTTAAACCTCCACAATACTTGCCCATGGCCAATTGCAATATCAAACTAAAAGAAACGCGGGCATTATCTTGTTAATCAATAGCCTAGAAATCTTAGATTTCATACTAATTAGTAATTAGAATGTAGGGTCGATCGTTATTAACTTTTCAAATTAAACTTATTTTTCCGATTGGGACAACCGTAATTCCGTAAACTTACCTACATTTGGAGCAAATGAAATAACATGTAAAATTGTGTCCACATTATAGTGACACTTCACTTTTGACTTTCCTCCAAAAGTACTCCTTGCTACTTTCATATTTGATGAAGACTCGGATCTAGTCACTTGATCGCTAAAGCCCCAAACATGGAAAATAAAAAGTAATTTGAGAGAAAGAAAGGGAAAAAATTGTTATAGTGAAGGGAGCTGAAGAGTGCAAGAGGGAAGGAGAATGAAAAGACTTGTGAAAAGTAGGATGGTGTGTCTATAAGGAAAAAGAAAAGAATGAGAAAAACTAAAATGTGGGAATCATACTTAGTTAACCTCAACCTCATGGTTAAGTGGTGAGAACTCTTAACACTGAGCTCCCACTTATTCTTGAAATATAATACTTTATTTCTTTTTTTGAGAAAAGAAATAAAAGGATTTCTTATAGTTTAAAAAAGTGTTTTATTGGTACATAAAATAAAGCAAAATTGCTAACGACTTAAAAGATGCATCACGCAAGTAGTGTTTCTTAATCTATAATCGTGAATGTCCAATTTGAACTCCTACAACAACATTCTAGTCATCTTTGCTAAGAATCTGTACCAAAAGTGCTTGATTGATACTTAAAGAGCTTAATTCACTACCGAATTAACCATTTGAAGTACCAATTTTACCACTTTCAATTTTTTTTTTAGTTGAAATGACCAAAAACCCTTGTGAGGATCTTATATGGACTACCACGGTTACAGGTTAAGAGTTCCTCATCATAGTGCATACATGATCTTGTATACGAAGATCGGGTTGGCCTAGTAGTTGTAAGGCCTCCTTTCCTTTTGTGACGGGGGTTCGGTCTCGCCGCTGCGAGAAGGATCACGTTTGCGCCTTTAGCCGAGGAAATTCTCTTACCTTAGACAAAAGTACAATCTTATTCTTTCTGCTCGTTTCTTTTTAAGTGCGACTTTGCTAACTTTTTATTTTATTCCGTTTATTCTGGGATTATTTTACTAATATAAAAAAATGATAATATATAATGTTGTTGAATTTGTTCTGATAAGTATTTTCGTAATATTAGCTTTTTTATAAATTTTACAAATATATAATTTGTGATATTAATATTCAAAGTCTTGCGTTAGCAAGTGTAGCAAGTGTGAAAGTCAAACTGTTGCACTTATATAGAAACGGAGTACTAAGATAGCCTATACAAATATTTTTTTCCGGTTAGATATTTATCATCTCTAGCCCCATAGGCCCCCATACTATTCGACTATACCTATTATAGGTTTATCATCCCCTAGGCCCCTCTGCTGGCCCATCAAAGTTCGAAGTGAACCAACTCGGCGGGCAGCCTTCCGACGAATGAATATTTCACACTTGCTCTGTGAAACTGCTGATTCATTGCTCAACACCTTTACTCGTCCATGTCTCCTCAAATCTAAACATCAAGAATTTCCATTGACAAATCGACTTATTGAGTTCATATCATCTCAGTATCTCACCTCCGCAACCCTTCCACTCTCTCTCCTCTCCTCCTTTTCCACTTCTTCATCTTCAGGTATATGAATTTCATACCTTAATTTGCTAACTATTAATCAAAATTACGAGACTTACTAGCTGTATGTTATAATTAATTATGGATTTGAGAAATGGTAATTGGTAATTGGTAATTGTTGTTTGTTTGTTCTAAAGTTTGCAAATTTGTTGAAATTGGCATTTTGAGCTGTTATCATGCTAATATTATTGTACTGTGTTAATTCTTTTAATGTGAATATTGTTGATATTGTTACTGTTTTTGATTGTTTTTCCTGCTACTTATTCTAGTTTTTGAAACAATAGGATCAGCCATTTGTCAAAGGAAGACCTATAGCTCGTTATACATTTTGTGTGGATTTGACAAGATTGTTTAATCTATTCCTCAATTGTATGATTAAAGAGGGTCAATAACATGAGAAAACCTCGAAACGATGCGACACTATTATGTACAATTAGAAAGGGTTCTACACTGTCCATTTCGTTTGGGAATCCATTGGAGGAGACCCATGTGTTATTTTTTGCCGAACTATTATGGTGTTCAGTGTCCTGACCTTCGTGTTTGGAACAAGCACATAACTCAGCTGATCGAAATGGTCGGTTTAGTGAAGCACGATCACTGTTTGATAGGATGTCTGTAAGGAACACTATAACATGGAATTCAATGATGAGTGGATATGTTAAGAATGGAGAGATTTGGAAAGCGCGTAGGTTATTTGATGAAATGCCAGATAATGTTAGAGATGTTTTCTCGTGGAACTTGATGATATCAGGTTATGTTTCTCGGCGTGGGGCCGGGATGAGATATGTTGAGGAAGGTAAGCATTTGTTTGATCAGATGCCTAAGAGAGATTTAGTTTCTTGGAACACTATGATCAGTGGTTATGCTCGGGTTGGGAAAATGGATGATGCTCTATGCCTTTTTAAAATGATGACTGCAAGGGATGTTATTACTTGGAATGCAATGGTGACCGGTTTTCTACAGAATGGTGATGCTGATAGAGCTATTGAGTGGTTTAGGAAAATGCCCAAAGGGATGCTTCTTCTTTAAGTGCACTTATATCAGGTTTAATTCGGATTGATGAGTGGGATAAGGCAAAGGAAATTTTGCTCGAATGCGGAAAAGAAGTTGAAAATGAGAAGCAAGATCTTGTCCAAGCTTATAATACTTTGATTGCAGGATATGGGCAAAAGGGAAGAGTTGATGAAGCTCGGAGTCTTTTTGATCAAATGTCATATTGTCCACATGGAAGTATCAGAGGAAAAATGGGAGTTGAGCGGAATGTAGTGTCATGGAATGCTATGATTATGTCTTATATTAAAGTGGGTGATGTCATATCTGCCAGAGAACTTTTTAATCAAATGGTAGATCGGGATACATTTTCTTGGAATACAATGATTAGTGGTTATGTTCAAACTTCGGATATGGAGCAAGCAAAACAACTCTTTTCACGAATGTCAAACCCTGATATAATGTCATGGAATATGATGGTGTCCGGATATGCTCAAAGTGGGAACTTAAATTCTGCTCTTGATTTCTTCAACAGGACACCACAGAGAAATCTGGTCTCATGGAACTCAGTCATTGCGGGATGTGATAAGAATGGAGACTATGAAGGAGCAATCAAGCTGTTCATACAAATGCAGATTGAAGAGGTGAAGCCGGATAGGCACACACTATCATCGATTCTTAGTGTCTGTACTGGAGTTTCTGCCCTGGATTTGGGTAGGCAAATTCATCAGCTGATTACCAAAACACTTATTGCAGATATACCTATCAATAACTCACTGGTTACAATGTACTCAATGTGTGGAGCAATAACTGAGGCAAGATTCATGTTTGATGAGATGGGGCTGCAGAAGGATGTAATCTCTTGGAATGCAATTATAGGTGGATATGCATCTCATGGATATGCAGCAAAAGCTTTAGAGATTTTTGAAGAAATGAAAAGGCTCAAAGTGCAGCCCACAGTTATCACATTTGTTTCAGTCTTGAATGCTTGTGCCCATGCTGGCTTACTAAGTGAGGCTCGCAAATATTTTGAATCCATGCTTCTGGATTTTGGGATTGAACCCGGTAGCGAACATTATGCTGTACTAGTAGACATTGTGGGTCGTCATGGCCACCTGCAAGAGGCCTTGGATTTAGTCTATAACATGCCTCACAAGCCTAATAAAGCCATATGGGGTGCTCTGCTTGTAGCTGGCAGGATACATAATAATGTAGAGCTGGCTCAAGTTGCTTCAGAAGCTTTATCAAAGCTTGAACCAGAAAGCTCAGCACCCTATGTACTGCTCCACAACATGTTTGCTGATGTGGAGCAATGGGAGGACGCGAAAAAAATCAGAAATATAATGAATATAAACAATATTAGAAAGGGACGAGGATCTAGTTGGTTAGACCGTGTAACATCTGAAGAATGTTGCTACTAACTGTGGAGAATCTAGGAACTGAATTTCGATTATCTATGCAGTAGCGGTTTTGAGTTGTTGCTGTAAGTAATGCAGGTCGTCAAGATGGTGATGGCTTTAGTTCAGGAGGCATAAATCATGTTCTAGACCATTTTATGTGATATAGGTTGTCAAAGAGTTTTAGAATCTCTCATTTATGGTGCAAAATGATTGCAGCTTAATAGATAGTCATTCTTATGATCTTATCCTCTTGTATGTGGAACAATGGGTAAAATGATTCTTTTCTCACGTTGTTTATCTTGCTCCTCCTTTGAAACAATTAAAACCACGGATATTTACATTTTCTCAGCTGTAGAACATCAAGTTTCAATCTTTTCAGTTTCCCTGTAAACATCATGGAAAACAAATCTGAATTGAATTCTAATTCAGAGGATGTAGATAAAACAAGAAGTATAACTTAACATTTTGAACAACCCAAATCATGTAGTAGTAAATACCAAAACAAAGACCATGTGTTCTAACAATTTTTCATCCCATTATCATGGAAATAATTAAAAGTTTGAAGCAAGATATAAAAATCCATTAAACAAAAAAAGGAAATCTCGAACAAAAAAAATGGTTTCACCTACTGCAGGGGAAGCTAGCAGGTGAAGGCATTTAGCTAGATACAACGGAACCAGGGGAAATTTGGGTAGAGCATATATTTGTCCTCATATACACACCAAAATACTTTTATACGAACTTACAAGATGTTGTCACCGTATTTTATATGACGCCGTCGACCGACGTCCGGCGCCGACAAGCGACATAATTATTATGGCTCATTTTACGTGGTCAAAGGTGATATGGTCAATGCGAGGTAGTTTTTTATGTTGGGGAATAATTATCTCCACTTACTTGCTTGAAAGTCCAATGAGCGCGTGTGAAATATAATCTTGGTAAGCGAGGTCAAAGAGGTTGAGGGTATCGAGGAGTAGTTGGAGAAAAACAAGGGGCGTAAGGTGTGTCGTTAGCGAGAAGATAGTAACTACCCATTTGGCTACTGCTATAAAAGAGGAGTGATATCCTTGAGTACGCGAGGTAACTCCACGGCATATTCCCACCGGAGGCAACATTATATTTCCATCCTCCTTCACCATACTTCATTATTATTCACCCAACCAACCATCTACTATATTATAATACCATATGACTATGATTTATGACCCATGATACACCTCCCACATAAAAAGAGCTACAAATATCTTCTGTCAATCTTTCACTTAGATAATCCACATATATTTTCCACTAAACATCTTCCTACTATTGTTTATTCCATGTAAACCATCCTAAACCATATACACTTTACTCCTTAACCATTTAGTAAATTCATCTAAATATTCCACTATTAGGAAGCCAAATTATGATATTATATTTACTTATAAACACCATCAAATCCTTTTGCCATATGTATATATGTTACCAATGTCATTCGGTTATCTTTGCAACATCATCACTTGTCTATTTGGGCAATCATCTCTCACTCTTTTCCCTTGGTATATTTATATTTACCTATGTTATGCTTTTATCTTATTAATTATCAAA
This sequence comes from Beta corolliflora, assembly GCA_947648045.1. NCBI lineage: Eukaryota > Viridiplantae > Streptophyta > Magnoliopsida > Caryophyllales > Amaranthaceae > Beta > Beta corolliflora. Next base: position 88,942 of record CANSZD010003973.1, read on the forward strand.
TATGCAATATAATGTACTTGTAATTAACGGCTTTATGCCCGTATTATAGTGGATTGGTGGCTCATAGCCCCCGCGGTTTTTACCCTTTTCCATGGGTTTTCCGCGTCACCATCTTTTTGTGTCTCTTCTCCTTTTATTTTCTCCCCTTTATTTTCTCGTTGTAGTCTAGTTATCGATGTCCCCAACCGAAGATTGTCGCTTAGGCGATTTTTGGCATAAACAATTTGGCGCCCGGTGGGGCCGATGGCTAGATCTATCCCGATACACATTTCCACAAAAATCATTCCAAAAAAACAAATTCGAGTCACTCATCATATAACCTATCGTCGAGGTTGGAGAAATAATTTATCACCTTCTTTTCGAGCGGCGTGCCGACAACGTCGGGAATAGGTATTGACGTCAAAGCAGCGATTGACGTGGGGAAGCTCGGCGTATCAAGCGAAAAGTTGCATCAAATAAAAGCGGCGTCATAAAGCATGTCGGCGTCGAGTAAGAGCATGCATCGAAAGCATGTCGGCGTCGAGTAAGAGCGGGCGTCATAAAGCATATCGACATCAAAACGAGGGGGTGACGTCATAAAGCATATCGACGTCAAATTGGGAGTCGGCGTCAAGTGCATCGGCGTCGATTGACGTCAAAACACACTAAATGACACCGGGCGTGCACTAACATCGGGTTCGAGGCGGTAACAAGTTAGAGTACAAATCGGCGTCCGTGTCGTGTGTCACATCAAACGAGACTTGGCATTCACCGACAAAGGGAAAACGACGTCCAATTTAAAGTGATGTCGAAGATAAGTGTTATGATTTCTTATGTTTTATACTACTTGTTTACTTGGTCTATGAAAGAAAGTTGCTTATCGACATCAAAATGTCGAGGAACATTAGATGAACTCGATAAGAGTGAAGATTGTCTTAGCCTAAGCTAACATGGGGCGTTAACAATCATCCCTTGGTGACATCAAATTGTGTAATAATTTTGATTATGATTTAATGCGACTAACTATTTTTCTTGGTGTCATGAAGCTTTGACAAGGTTACTTCCAATGATCGTCCTTAATGGAAAAAGAAGGGTTCTTTTACATCCATTGTCGAGCACATCGTTAACAATTGTGGTGTGACATCACTTGTATGCGGCGTAGCACCCGACCCTGTGATGACGCGGCGCCAATTTCGGGCGGGATGCCGGTTGCGGACGCGACATCGGATCATGACCAAACCAGGTGCGGATGCGCGCCGGGTTTCGGAGCGCGACACCGGATCATGGCGCGGGCCGGTTCCGGACCATTGTGACGGTTTATCGGCCATAAGTAATGAGTGCTATACTTAGCAATTGTCCATCTTCGGTTTTGTGGGCGACTTCGGTCCAGTATTAAGTGCTAAACTTTGAAATTGTCCTTAAGTCGCCCGGGGGACGAGATAGTATACTTTGATTATTATGATATTTTTTGCATAAATGCGAACTTTTACGGTTTTATAGCGATTGACATTAAGGTTGTATTTGAGACTTTGATCGTAGGTATGATATTTCCTATGTTCCGGACGTTGGGGGCTTGGCGTCGTCGGCAATTTAATTTAGATGTACGACTTATTCAAGAAGTTGAAGAAAGCCATTAATATCATGAAATAGATGGGTTTGTCGACGTCATACGAGATCACGCCAACATAAAACCCGGCCGGTCATGTGCGGTCAGAGCGTCGGCCCAATCCGACATCGCTTGGAGATATTCAAGTAGGGACGTCGTCGAAGTGCTATTCAACGGCGACGATGCCTCGGTCTTTGGTCGTGAGCGGCGATGTCACCATAGTGTCCGTCGTCGGCGGGGTAATCTTGGTCGGCGGCAATGGCGTCATGTTAGTGTCGATCATCGACCAATGAAGGTGGCTTAGTGACGATCTTTAAATAGAAGTAAGTCTTCTGCGGAATATGAAAATCGAGGTTTATACACCTCTTTAAGATGTCGGCGTCAACCCTGAGACAAAGAAAATTCCACGGAAACAACGAAGGCAATATTGGGGGCGACACCGGCTCGATAAGATTTATACAATGAGCTGTCCTCGACCATAAATGACGAATAGTAGGTTACAAATTATTATCCTTGACAACGACACCTAGGTATGTTTTAGTATCGTTTCTACACATTACTTCTCCTATTGTCATCTTAGCCTAAATGTTGTGTTAATATTACATACGATTAAAACATTTCATTGCACTTGGATGACAACATGTTTAGTTGTCGACTCTTTAATATTAACGAATAACCAATCGGTTAGTGTTACTTTTCATAAACTAACGTCAATGGCATATAAGTTTTTCTTTGAAGTATAGATCGAAGACAGGCGGGCCTTGATAGCGACACGTCACGACGTAGCGGACATACGGAGCGGCGATAATAACCTTGTCGCGCGTCATAATAAGTGACACCGAGTGACGTCGAAGCCATAGATGGTGACGACATGCGTGATGACAATCATGACGGTAAAGAAAGGGTTGACAACGAGGTGCCCATTACGATAAAGACGACAACAATAAGTGTCACGCGGCTAGAGCACTTGACATCAACACTTTGTAATGAGAAATTCAAATAAACACGGCGACAAATTGTATATATGTCTCTTGACCCAAGGCGTTAAGCGTTAGGCGTCATCCGTTCAGTCGTGTTGTCGAACATCAAGTGTCGACGGTCAACAACCGATCGTCGATTGTCAGCGTCGAAGTTCGGGTGCCGTGTCGGGCGTTAAATGTCGGGTTTTGTCTCTAGGTTTGGAACACGGGGGTAAACTTTAAGTTCGGATGCTCTCGAAGCTTCGATCGTTCTTATTGATTGTATTTTACTCTTATTCATTTCATTTAATAGTTTTTATTTGATTGTAATCATATTTAACGTATCTATGCTATGTTATTGTACTAACTTGAGTCTCGAAGTTTTCGTCGGCGGCCTTGAGGGTCGTCGGCGGCGTCGGTGACCATCTCACCTTTGTTGTGTGAAGACGAGTTTGAAAGGCGAGGACTCGTTGACGGTAGGCATCGGGCAACCTAATATTACGACATTTACAACCACCGCGCCGAGCACCTAAGTCGGCGGCGGCAACCTCTGTTGGAGCATTAAGGTTTAACGGCGTCGGGTGAACACGGGATAACTTCTATGCAACAAGGGACACGCACCTTAAGAAGTCATCCGACAACATACAACAAGCCATGTGTAACTAGTTGGAAGTGGTAATTGGCCCTTCATTGCAACTAGTACCAAAATGGTTTTAACATAAAAGGTACCTATCACGCACATACATACGTACATACATACATTTACAAGCACGACTACAAACATACATGCTTACAAACATACATTTGTGTAACGCCCGACAAAGATATGCAGCGACTACGATATACCAAAACAAAATGACATTTACTATATGACATCATGTCGATAGCCTAACGACACACACAATCGAGACACTTTGAAAGGTCTTTCTATCAAAAACTCCATGCTTTGACATCATAAGCGGCCTTGTCGACGGAGCGACATTCTTTGACATCTCGTGATGGCCCCTAACACCGAGAATAATGGACTCGGGCGACAAAACTATGCAACTTGGCATCAATATGACCCGAACGTTAGGTCCCAGAGCGTCGAGGATTTCGGCGTCATGGCGGCGATGTCAAAACCCCGGCGTCGAGACCCGGACGACGCCAAAGATGATGATGGACGTGGAGTCGAGCTTGAAGATTATTTTCCTAGTCTTCGGCGAGCTCCAACTAGAAAAATGGAGGCTATTGTTGTGGCCGTATTTTATATGGCGCCGTCGGCCAGGCGTCCGACGCCGACAAGCGACATAATTATTATGGCTCATTTTACGTGGTCAAAGGTGATATGGTCGATGCAAGGTAGTTTGTTATGTTGGGGAATAATTATCTCCACTTACTTAGCAAAGTCGATGAGCACATGTGAAATATAATACTTGGTAAGCAAGGTCGAAGAGGTTGAGGGTATCAAGGAGTAGTTGGCGAAAAACAAGGAGCATAAGGTGTGTCATTAGCAAGAAGATAGTAACTACCCACTAGCTACCTCTATAAAGAGGAGTGATATCCTTGAGTTTGGCGGGGTAACTCCACGGCATATTCCCACCGGAGAAGCGACATTATATTTCCATCCTCCTTCACCATACTTCATTATTATTCACCCGACCAACCATCTACTATATTATAATACCATATGACTATGATTTATGACCCATGATACACCTCCCACATAAAAGAGCTACAAATATCTTACGTCAATCTTTCACTTAGATAATCCACATATATTTTCCACTAAACATCTTCCTACTATTGTTTATTCCATGTAAACCATCCTAAACCATATACACTTTACTCCTTTACCATTTAGTAAATTCATCTAAATATTCCACTATTAGGAAACCAAATTATGATATTATATTTACTTATAAACACCATCAAATCCCTCTTGCCATATGTATATATGTTACCAATGTCATTAGGTTATCTTTTGACATCATCACTTGTCTATTTGGGCAATCATCTCTCACTCTTTTCCCTTGGTATATTTATATTTACCTATGTTATGCTTTTATCTTATTAATTATCAAATATGCAATATAATGTACTTGTAATTAACGGCTTTATGCCCATATTATAGTGGATTGGTGGACTCATAGCCACCCGCGGTTTTTACCCTTTTCCATGGGTTTTCCGCGTCACCATCTTTGTGTCTCTTCTCCTTTTATTTTCTCCCCTTTATTTTCTCGTTGTAGTCTAGTTATCGATGTCCCAACCGAAGATTGTCACTTAGGCGATTTTTGGCATAAACACAAGATTTCCCTTTTGTATCCACCTATTTTTCTCAAGGCATACCAAGGACCCTTGGGTCCAATGGTATGGCTTCTTATCTCCCGCATGGGAGACCAAGGTTCAAATCTTGGTGGAAGCAAAAATTTCAATATTGTTGGGGGGGGGGGTTGGGGCTTGTTGGGCCTGCGGGTGAGTGGCCCTGTGCGAGGGCAGCCCAGAGGAAATTCATCTTACCACGGGTTTCCGAAAGGGGGCCCAAAAAAAAAAATTTATTCTCAAGGCATAAAGAAATATAAAAAAACCAAACTAAGCTTGGCCTAGTGGTAAGGAAATAACCTTCCAACTTCAAGGTTGGGGGTTCGATCCCCGCTAGGGGCACTTTGGGAGATGGATTTCCCTTATCATCCCCCGCCCACTCACAAAGTGTCCGCGCAAACCCAGGCCAAGGTTAACTGCGAGAGGTTATGGTTTGGTAGGGCCCTTCATCTTACCATTAAAGTTGGCAATGGGTCCGGGACCCTAACCGGACCAGCTCGAGACCCTACCCTAATTGAAGGGTATGGGTTTTAATTTTTTGGACCCTATGGGTAAGGGTAGGGTATGGATTTTGATACTATCGGGTAAGGGTAGGGTAAGGGTCCAATTCTCAAATATCCAGACCCTACCCATAGACCCTCTCAAACTAAGATATATATATTTTAGTTTAAAATAATTATATATATTTAATATATAACAGAAATAAGAAACTCTTCCGATCCAATAAAACCCTCGATCCCTTACCTAGACGCACTCTCACAGTCTCATCTTACCCGGTATCTCGCTCTCTCGCTCTAAACTATTTTCTTTATTCATATTTGGATGTATGAGACTTTTGGGATGTGGAAAAACTATGTATTCTTATGTAATATAATATTGTGTGTGCTAATTCACGACTTTATATGTTGAATTGTGCTTAACAATTATATATACGCGTGAAAATATGAGTGATTTTTTTTGTATTGGACCCATTTTGGACCCTAGATCCTACCCATACCCTATCGGACCCTACGGGTATGGGTAAGGGTCCTAAAACTTTACCCTATGGGTATGGGTAGAGTATAGGTCTACATCCAAAAATTAGGGTTAGGGTAAGGGTCTAGTCTTACTCTACCCAGACCCTACCCATTGTCATTCCTACTTACTATGAGGCCCTCAAAAAAAATATCAAAAAGGTCATCGCTAAAAATTCTCAATTCTTTCTTTCCTACACTAAAAAACTAATCCATTGAGTAGATGTGTTTTGAATGTACAATCTTCATTTTAGGATGTGCATATATTCCTCTCCTACATACTAATATACTTCGTCTATGTTTTTTAGATGTAAAATTAGAAGTATTTTTTGTATTAGGGGTACATACAATATACATTCTCCGCTCCAAAATTATTGCTAAAAAAAACATATATATATATATATATATATATATATATATATATATATATATATATATATATATATATATATATATATATATATATATATATATATATATGTAAAATTATGAATTTTTTGTAAGAAATTTTCCAGGTGTTTTAAAAACCTAAGTTTTATCACTAGAGATCCAAATACTTTGTGAATTTTATTAATATTTCATTAGTTTAGATCCCTAAATATTATTCCAACTAGGAGCCAAGCTAAGATATGGCCAAGGGTGGCCTCCCCCCCCCTCTTGGATATATATCTTTTGAGTATGATATATATTGTATAATTCCTCTGTTTCTTTTTAAGTGCAATAACTTTTGACTTTTATCTTATTCACTCCTTACTTTGATCGTATTTATTTAGAAATATACTATAATAACAAAGATGATCATATAAAATGTTATTGGATCTGTTTCAATGAATATTTTCATAATATCAACTTTTTATAACTTATACAAATACATAATTAGAGATATTAATGATCAAAGTTGTGCGTTGTGACGTAAAAGTGTATTATTACGCTTATTTAATAACGAGAGGTTAGTATATTGCTTTTTTATAAAAATTGTCTGGTTTTTCCCCTAATTCCAAGTATTGATACTATGGATGGGGTACCCATTGATTCTGAAAGTGCAACCCTTCGCCCTCTTTTCTCCTCCTCCCACACCCATTATTTATTCTATGTATAATATTCTCTACTTTACAAAACAATTATTGTGAAGGCAAACACCAATAGCGTTTATAAAACTCCCTTCACCCCTAAATAATGGCCAACATTAACATTATACAGATCTTTTTGAGGCTGTCCCAAAATAACAACTAAGTCATTTCTAGAATTATAAATTAAACTTCAAGGTGGCCATCAACTTGAAAATAAAATTTTAAGGTAAGATATAGGCATCATGCTTGTAGTTTAGATGAAGCTTTCACCAGGTTCGTGTGGATTCGCGTTGAAGTCTACTCTCATAAAAGTCTTCTCTCTACTAAGTACTTATCTTAACGTCTTAACGTGCAAAGATGGATTATTGACCCACTACGCCACGTCATTAAGTCCTATTCCCCCGACTCCCCCCTTTATATTTATAATCTATAGCAACGTAACCCTTGCTTTCTCACACATTATATATATTTCATATTTGTAACTACTCCATATCATATTACATATAGTCCTCTAACAAAATGGAGGGGCTCATCCCTTATATCTACAAAGCTATAGTGCAACACAAGGAAGGTCATCAAGGTGTAGCTGATCAGTCATGGAGGCTTCATGGATCGTCGTCGCCGCTTTCGGCCTCCTCCTACATGAGGCTTCCAAGCGGAGATTCTGGTCGATTTCAAGCAGTTTCTGATATCAACATGTTACCATCAACAAGAGCATCAAGCAGCACTCAAGTTATGATATCATCCACGAGTCCATGTTTGACTTCTCGTCATGTTCATCATGATCGTCAAGTCATATTGATGCATTGATATTGTCAAAGGCGCATGACAAAGGTGATGCTGTCTTTTATGTAACTCATATCTCATGGGAGTATATATGGAAAAGGCAAATGCTACCATATATACCCTTTATAATTTATATATATATTATTCCTTTGATTTAGTGTGTGTTCGTTGAGTGTGAAAACTAAAAAGTCACAGAATTGTATGTAGTATATTGTGTAACAATATATGGATACTTATGGCCACAAGGGGCTACTGTACCATATATAGATGTTCTAAGTATTTGATTTCTTTTGGTCTCAATTGTCCCTCTTCAGTCTTCACAAAGTGTAAATGGTACTATGTATGTGATGGCATGGCAACATTTGGATTCAAATGAAATAATATATGAACTGTATATTAACTTCTTTTTGGAGGCGAATTGTATATTAACATGTCTGATTTTATTTGCGGCTCTTTGATAATAAAAAAAATTGTTTGTTGTATCGGTTTCAAACTTTTTCCGTTCATTATTATTATTCGTTTTAATTTTAAACTTTTTTTAAACTAGAAAAAAACAAGTAAAAGAAGACAATTTCAACTTTTTCGTTGTCGATTTTCAAACGGTAAAATTTGCATAATTAGCGTAAGTGTGAATATTGATTAGTTACAAGATAAAAACCATACCTTTCATTTTTTAAGTTTGCATAATTTTATATCTTAAGTATTGATCAGTAAAAATTTAAAATAGTTGAATTTTTTAAATAATATAAAAAAGTTGAATTTTTAAATAGGTACATCCTGATAAAACCAGCCATATCTTAATTAATACTCCATACAAACAGACTTCCACGGTTCATATATGACTCTGATCAGAAAAACTAAAAGAATATTAGAATTAGAATTAGGTAGAACTACCTCTATTAAGTTATTATTCCTTGATGTCTTTATAACTTCAAACATTCGCAAAGCCCAGAATTATTTGATCGTTTTGAGACTTTTAATATTGACAATTAGACACAATGACGTTGACAAAACTTGTTGCACCACTAGTTCTTCTGCTGATCAACGTATTGACAAAACTTTGTTAATATGATTGAAGATCGTGGACAGAAGAGGTACGTAATGGATGATATCGCTAGTTCGCTACCATCGTACCGGATTCAGCCTCGGCGCGCGCCACCACCTGCGCTGGGCTACTACTCTCTGCCCCTCGACGCCACTTTTATACTTCGCTCGATCGATGTCGTGGTGTTTGGAGGAATTGAAGCTCTATTAGCAAAGTCTATAGATTAAGCAACATGCATGTACGTTTAATTAGTGATTAATATTGTCAAATATGATGATTATAAATTTAAGGCAAAATTGGTCTCAGCACGCGAATTATGGCGTGGATACGCCCTGTGCAACTTTTGTAGTAAAAAACGGCAACTATTAGAGTATGTACAATGGGGGCTCTCTAACTAGTTCTCCATAGGCTCTCGAGGAGAGAAAATGGAGAGGCCTTTTGCCACGCAATGTGGCTCTTGGGTGTGTCTTGGGTGTCTCTCTCAGTCTCCATGGAGAGGCTTTGCGAAGTGGGCTCTTGGGGAGATACGATTTGGGTTGAAGGAGAGATGATTCTCCGATGTGTGGAATTTCGCATCTTATTACATTTCTTAAGTTTTTTTACTTCTTACAACCATTTGATGATATTTTTTAAAAAATAAAAAAATGGTAATAATTACTATCCCAACAACTATAATTTTTCTTTATCTATAAAATGAGCTTAATATTGGATATATTTCATACACAAAATCTACTATCTTTTTTTAATTTATGAAATTAAATATTAACATTCAAAATAAATATTTTTTTTTAAAAAAATTCCACATTACATAAATTATGAAAAGGATATTTTTTTTTGTAATTATATTTAATTTACATGAATAACTTTATTTATATAAGCTTTGATCGTAATATGAAATGAGGTTCGTTTATTGATATGGGGGCCAGCAAACGATGAAAAGTTGAATGGAGAGGCTCTTTAAAAGAGTTTTATTGTTGTTGGGTGTTTTTAGATATAGTTCTTGAGAGTAGTTTGAGAGAGAGAATAGATGAGAGAGAGAGGAGAGCTAGTTGGAGAGCCATGTACCATTATACATGCTTCTTGCTTTGGGTGCGATGAGTGTCATGAATGACGTTGAAACTAACTTTTCTTGCCGACACAGGTAGTACAGTCCACCCAGGTGGTTGAAGGTCTGGATTGCACCATTGCAGGGCATGGTTTGATGAAGAGGATGCGATATTCGGCGAACCACGAGTTGAGGGCATGGTTTGATGAAGAGGATGCGATATTCGACGAACCACGAGTTGAGGGCATGGTTTGATGAAGAGGAAGGAAAGAGAGAGAAAGAGGCATGCCAATATCCTTTCATCTTCGTCGACCCACTACCTTGAAATTTCATCCATTTTCATCGAACTAAGTTACCGGGAGCAAGATAAAGGTGACGGGGTGATGCGTAGTGTTGAGGGCCTCGTTGATTGTGGAGGCTTGGAGATTATGGTTTAGATTTTAGAAATTCAACCCTTTGTTGATGAATATGTGTGTGTTTTTTTTGTTTTCTTCCTTTGAATAATTCAAGAATAAGGTAGAGAAAAGATGAAAGAGAGAGAAAGAGATGATTTGGGCCTTTTTTTAAAAAATTATTAATTATTTTTATTCTAAAATAGTTAACACGGTTAACCATTCCTTCAAGTTTAATAACAAATTAAAAGTTTAGAGTTATCAGTGATAGGGGCGAAACTAAATGTCGTGATTATTTGGGGAAAAGGCCTATATCAAGGTCATACGAGATAATATCATTTTTTCTATAATTTGTAATGTGGCACTACCTAGAATTTGTGGTGTGGAGTGATTTTTTACATAATATATGGATATTATTTAGATGTTGGAATAATGTTACAATATATATATACTAGCTTTTTATGCACGCGATGTGTGCGATGACATTTTTTTGCATAACTGTTACTCAGTAGTAAAAATGCTATCAAGTTCTTAAAAAATATTTAGATAGAATAATCATTCAACCAAAAAAATCTCTATTATAAAGGTTGGTACCGTTGTTTTCATATAGTTTACACTAATAAACAATTTTATAAGCGTGCATAAAGAGAGATATATAAAACAATAAAAGATTATAGAACCAACTTAGAGTAGTAAGATAAATCTAAGTCGACCAACTATCATGGAGCATAACAATTTTAAGTCAATTAGCACTAGCACACAATTTTAAGTCAATAAGAGTGCATAACAATTAGCAATTTTAAGTCAAAGCTCTAAACATCCCATTTAAGGCAAAAGGTAGAGGTGAGATAACATTGCAATAAAACTAGCTTTATGCTACTTATAGCTCTAAACGTTTTACAATTGTTGTTGCATTTTGCATGTAGCTATAACATTTTGCACTAAAACATTAATATGCACAATTGCACACCATGTGTCCCATGACAAAAAGAGACGGGGACTAAGGTAGAGGTTAGATAACATTGCACTAAAACTTTATGCTACTTATAGCTCTAAACGTTATACAATTGTTGTTGCATTTTGCATGTAGCTATAACATTTTGCACTAAAACTTTAATATGCACAATTGCACACCATGTGTCCCGTGACAAAAAGAGACGGACTACTCTCTTTCTCTTCGATTCTTGATTCTTAGCTCTTGACAAAAGGAGACATACTACTTTCTCTCTTCAATTCTTAGCTCTAACGTCATCCAATTCTTAGCTCTTGTTGCTCCCCCGATTCCCTCTCTATTGAACATCATCTTCATCAATTTCCCCCAAATCAAACCCTTACTCCCCCGATTCCCGAACCCATATTTATCAATTTCACGCAATATTTTTTTCTCTCTCTATTCAATTGAACATCATCTTCATCAATTTCCCCCAAATCCAAACCACACACTCAATTTTTTCTCTCTCTATTCAATTGAGACCTTCAATTATGATATGAGGATTATCTCGAAGCAAGTCGTAGGAGTTGGCTTTGGCGATCATGGCGATGATGCGAAATTGGAGAGATTGCTTTGCCTCGTGGATCGCTTCTTAGCCCATTACATAATCTAGAGTCCAATAATCTCGCTCGGCCCATCATGGATCGCCAAGCTTGCTTGCGGTCATGGCGCAAGCTCTACGGTTTATCAACTCGATAAAATATATATGTTGAAATTCGATTATGGGCCCGATTGTTTGATTTTAATATATTGGTTTTAAGTATTGTTTTCTCAAATTATTAATTATGAAAATCAATCGTTTTTGTTTAGTATGCTTGTCCGGCAAGTAAGCTATGCGTCTAGTCTCCTTGTCACGCAAGTAAACCAATTTCCCCTTAGATGTTCTTCACTTGGAGACTTGTGCGGCAATGTCGAGATACGCCTTGTCCGAACACGAGCTTCGTTCCCGAACACTGCAAAAAGGGACCCACCACGGAGGTTTGGGTGGTGGTTTTCCCCTCCGGAAGCTTAAGTCGGATATCGGGGAGTTGGAAGGAAAAAGTAGAGATATGGAGAGAAAGTGAGAGAGTATTTTTACGGAGTAAGTTTGCCTTTGTTTGCATTGAATATCTTTCTCTGATTTCGGGGGTATTTATAGTGTTTGTAGTATGTTGCTATCCTTAAAAGTTGCCCTAGAATAGTGGCCTCGATCGGCAAGGCAATCAAACCATGACACTTGGCGGGATAGGATTTGTGAGGGTTTACCAACAAATCACACTGCGACCACCTTTAAGGATTTGGGCTCGACTAACCTTTGGGCCGAGAAGGTGAGTCCTTTCCCCCGGGGTACAACCCAATGGTTAAATCATTTTTCCTTTATTTCCTACGAGAGGACACGTGTACGGCCCTGATGGACCCGAGTGTCTCTAAAGGAGCCGTAGATTTTTTAGGCTACAACATTTTCCCCTAAAAGGGTTTTTCTTTGTTGGCCTATCTCGACGGTTAAGACCCTTTTACCCGAGGTGGTTAATTCAAATTCAAAACGAGAGGCAAAGACGCGCCCTTTTGCGGGCTTTACCGGTCATAGTCGGCCGTTTTAATCTTTTAGGTCATTCTTAACTTAGGTTCGGCGGGTTTTTACCTCCCTATATATATGCTTGGTGTGCCTTCATTTAATCATTTCACACCTTGAGAGAATTTTTCTGAGAGAGAGGCTCTGTATTTTTCTAGAGAGAGAGAGCGATCATCCAATCTCCGTTTTCTTCCATAGAATCGAAGCATTTCTTCGGGTATCTTTTCTTTCTTCTTTTTTATTTTCCTTTATTCTTTATTTTTTCTTAGAAAATCAATAAAATGAAATCTTCTTCTTCGTCAAATAATCTGGCCGACCAAGAGCTTGTCTTGACCCTAAAGGCGAGAGTACTTCTTCTTCGGCACATTCTTGAGTTGGGCCTCTTGGCCGAGTATATATTTTTTATGGTTTTGGTCGGAAAAGTCAAGCGACCCAATCTTTACTGTGCGGGGTAATGCGGCGCGCGTCAAGCAAACGACCCGTCTAAGACGAAGAGTAATCCTCCCGACGGATAGTTACGAAATGGAGGAATCTCTTGGGCCGAGTTCCCGGGATGAGGCGAGGAGGCCCAAAGTGCTCGGCCTTTGGACGGGCCTTCTTCCCCGACCCACGGTTTTGGAGATCCTCAAATAAACCACGAGGCCGGTCCTTGGCGGGGACATCAATATGGAGGAAGCGGCGGGGGCAATAACGGGAGTGAATCCAGGCCTGCTTAGAAGAATCGGACGAACCCTCCACTACCTCGTCTGAGATTAGGAGACGCTTAGGTCCCCTTTCTGACCCTGGCTTTATCTTAGTTAATCATAAATGGTTAGAAAAGATAGGTCCACGACCCCGAGATACTTATCTACTTATATGCCCGTGCGGGCTTTTCCTTCGTCATTCCTAATAAGGAGGCCCCGATTACGAGTGCTCCCGAGAACCATTTTGCCGTTTACTGAAGCTAGCCTTGGACGCGGGACTTAGGTTCCCCCTCCACGATTTTTATAGAACGAGGTGCTAAGGTATTACAACATCGGCCGTAATCGGTTGGCGCCTAATGCACGGCACAACGTGCGACCTTCATGTACGTCGTGAGCTACGCGGCCGGCTCTTTTCTTCCCGGGCCTTCACCCGCTTGATAAGTCGGTTTTTAGTTGCATATAGGTAGGTATTAAGTCTCATTTTCATGAAGATTTTAGTGCATCTTAGATCTAATTGCATGATTTGGGCATTCTTTTGAACCATTGTGTTATTTCGAGATACTTTTGGCTCTTTTATGTGATTTTCAGGTTATTGAGTCCGATTGTGACTAAGAGAAGCTAATATGGTTCGTAGATGGTCTAGATGGCGGTTTTCGGATGCGAGAAGATGAGTTTGAGTGCTTTGGGGTTGAAGGAACGATGATATTGAAGATTACTTTCTTTGCGAGACCAGCGAGATCTCGCTTGCCCCGAGCGCACGAATCTCGCTTGCCCGAGGCGCACGCCCAGCGAGATCTCGCTTGCCCGTGCACTATTGTAAACCAAAGCATCAAAATCCTTACGTTTCGCGTGCACGCCCGGCGAGATCCCGCTTGCCGGGTGCACTATGTTGCGCGCCCGTGCAACTTCTCGCTTCGGCCGTGCATCTTCTTTGAGACTATATTCTCGACTTTTAATTATTTCCTTTTCTAGTTTATGTAAGCAATATTAGGTTTTATTAAACATACTTTTTGGGCACTTTTTCATTATTAGAAAAGAGAGTATTACTTTTAGAGAGCTCTTGAGAGAAAACTCCATTATTAAAAACCTTGAATTCTACAAGTTTGATCCATTGAAGTAAAGACTAAGTTTTTCTAATTTCCTCTTTTCCTTATTATTATTATGTCTTTCAATTCATTTATCAATTGCTTTGTTATTTCAATTATGAGTGAGTAGTTTTACAATCTAGGGTTAAGTTGAACCCTAGCAATGACTAATGCATGAATCCCTCCCATAATTCCAATTTGATGTGATTGATTGTTCTTGTTTGATTGAATTGTGCTTAATTTCATTATCATACTAGGGATAGGTGATTTTGAATTGATTCCTTATGTCTTGTTTTCAATGGGAATTGAATCTAGAAGGATTTGTTGATTTAATCAAAAGTATGAATATCTCTATGGGAATAAGTAGATAGGATTACTAGGAATTTATTTGTGATGCCATGCCCAATGTCTCTTTCTTGCATGATTCCATGGGAATAGGTTTGATTGCTTGTTTAGAGTAACCATAGGTACTCGGGAGAGATCTTTGGTAGTTATAGAGTGCATTACTCCTTTTGAATTATTGATTATGTTTATTGGGATGGGAATTATTCATGTATTATTCGTGCTAGAGGGGATACTTAATTCTAGATGCCTTTATTAATTGATTTTACCTCGTGTGCTATTAGTAGTTGTTATAGTTTAGCGTTAGTATTAGTTGACATCTCTTCCACCGTTGCTTGTCACTTGTTTAGTTAAATTGAGTCAAGATATCTAGTGTTTGATACTGTTTGTCTCTGTGGATTCGACCTTGACTTACCCTGCTACATAGTTAGGAGGTTAGTTAGGAATTATCTTTGCTAGGTACGCGACAAACCTATCAAATTTTGGCGCCGTTGCCGGGGACTAACGGTATTAGATTAGTTTATCTTTGATTTAGTTAGCTAAACTTATTTTTGTTCGATTATTGTTACTCTGTTTGTTGTTTGATCTCTTTTCTTTCAGTCTTCTTTGTTGCATGCGCACTCGTAGCAAGGGTCCAGAAGATCTAGCTACTCTTGATCGCGAGATTGAAGCTACGGCAAGGAGATTAGGAGGTCGACGAAGAAGGCAACAACAAAGATCAACAATGGGAGATGAAACACCACCAAAGTCTCTACGGGGAATATGCTATGCCCGATGAGACCACCACCACCATCACCGGGCCGACCACCGATGCAACACATTTCGAGCTTAAGCCATAATTTATTCGGTTTATTTCACGGGACTCTTATGCGGGAACACCAAAAGAGGGCCCTGCGATCATTTGGCTAGCTTTCTAGAGAAGTGTAATACTTTGAAACTAACAAATGTTTCGATGATCGATTCGATATTGTGCTTTTCCTTTTTCTCTCGGGGACGAAGCAAAGGAATGGTTAAAAAGAAGAAGAAGTGAGAAAGATCGCCACATGACCGGAGGCGAAGAAGGCCTTTCTCTACGAATTCTTCCCTCCTATGAGAACTTCAAAGTTCGGAAATGAAATATACGGTTTTCAACAACACGAGTTGGAGTCTCTCTCATGAGGCATGGCGGAGGTACAAGGCTTTGCAAAGACAATGCCCACACCATGGCATTCTGAGTGGTTATTGATTCGGACATTCTAATGGTGCGAAGCATGAGGTTAAGTTCTATTGATGCCGCATCTAGCGGTACTTTCATGGCCAAAACTCCGGAAGGCTGCGAAGATATTGTTGGATGATATGGTTGCCAACAACTATTTGAATGGTTGGAGTGTGTCTCGTGGAGCCCCTAAAAGGGGAGGTAAGTATGAGGTTGATGCTATTGCTACTTTGACTAACCTCGTGCGGGTTTTGGCGGCGAGGTTGATCGATTGAGTAGCGGACCAATAGCACCTATTTGTGAGATTTGTGAAGTGCGGGGTCACTCATTGAATGAGTGTCAATACAACACCATGGGCATGATATGCGAGCAAGCCGATGCCCTCCTAAACACAAACGCGAGACCACTGACACGACCCGTACTCAAACACATATAACCGAGGTTGGAAGAATCATCCCGATTTCTCCTATAAAAATAACTCAACCTCGACCTCCACGCACCGACTACTCCCGACCACCCGAGCTTCCAACAAAGACCACCATTCAACTCGTCCTCCTCATGCTCGACATCCAACCTTGAAACCATCGTAGAGAATTTAGCTTCTTCTCGGGCAAAACAAATTGAATATCGAGCGAAGCGGAATGACTTCTTGAGCAACTCCCTTCAACAAATTCATGCTCATAATAAAATGATGGAGAATCGGATGACCCGACTTGCTCGACAAATCGAGTCACCTCTCGAAACCTTTAGGCCGACTTCCGGGACAAACCGAACCGAGCCCGAAGGGGTATATCCATGCTATCTCATTGAGAAGTGGTAGAGAATTGCAAGATCCCTGTAGGAAGGTGAATGACCAAAGGAATAGTGCGAGAAGAGTCCAAAAAGCCGAGTGAAGAAGATCGAGGCGAAAAAGTGTTGGAAGAGGAAGCTAAGGAGGCGAGAAAAAGGAACTGTTGTCATACCTATTACACCATACAAGCCACTTGTTCCATTCCCTCGAAGATTGGCCAGAAAAGCTAGAGAAGAAGTATGGAAAGTTCCTTGATATTTTGAAGAAGTTGCATATTAACATCCCTTTCTTGGATGCTATCTCGGAGATGCCTTCTTATGCTAAGTTTTTGAAGACATGCTTTCCAACAGAGAAAAATTGAAGAGAATGTCCTTGTTTCACTAACGGTGAGTGTAGTGCTATTTTGCTAAACAAGCTTCCAAAGAAGCTAGGAGATCCGAGCCGGTTATTCTATTCTGTTAAGCTTGGTGATATTGAAATCAAGAATGCCTTATGTGATCTTGGGGCAAGTGTCGGTCTCATGCCCTTGTCCGATGCAGAAGCTTAATATGGGTGGCCCGAAACCCACGCGCATCTCCTTACAACTAGCGAGATAGAACAGGTTAAGTTCCCCCTTGACATCCTTGAAGATGTTCCTCTTAGAGTCGGAAAATTTTTCATTCCATGTGATTTTGTTGTTATGGAAATGGAAGAAGATGCAAACGTTCCTATTATTCTTGGGAGACCCTTTTTGGCCCTTCTTGAAGCTATAATTGATATGAAAAAGGGAAAAATCACCTTTGAAATAGGTGATGAGAAGATGGAGTACACACTTACAAACTCCGTGGCTTCTCCATCTATGGGAGAAATTGTTGAGAGAGTGGATGTTCTCAATGAGGATACCTCGGTTATATCTAGCACTCCTTCTGCGTCGATTGCCCGGATCACTTACAAAATTCCAACATTCGATTCTTTGAGATTAAGGCGAGAGCGAGTGCATTATAAAGAAGAACTTGTCATCCATATTTACAATCTTTGAAAATTTCAATACTTGGATGCAGTCACCAGGGTTCCCGAACCCTTCGCTCTCCCCTTCTTATTGAGGATTTGTGAGTACCCTGCCCCTTTCTTTGTGTCTACTCTTTACCTTTGTCACATTGCGGACATTGTGACATGCTAGTTTGGGGGAGGGATTTACCACATCATCTGTACATATTCATCATTTAGGCATTCTTTATTCCCCGTTTTCGCATATAGTTTCATTATTAAGTTGCATTTTAGGTTGCATTTAGGATTGGTCTCTGTTGATAGTACACACTAAGCTTGGTTCTATGCTCATCTCTATGTGAAGTCTAAGCATGATTTGAATAACTCTGAACTATTTTTGATATCTCCTTGCTCGTTGTGATTTGAATGGTTTGTGGTAAGACGGTTTGATCCTCCCGAGGAGTCTTGACTATACTTGTTAGCCAAAAATCTACCTAGTGAGGTTATTTGAGCCTAACGGACTAATATCTTTTAGTCTTTCTTTTCATGTGTGATGCTCTTCCTTGGTTACTATTATCTAGAACTTGCATTGATACTCCTTGAGACCGCATTGACTTGTTTATGCATTGAATATGATTGAGGCAATTGTTGATTTCTGAGCTACATAGCCAAATGCCACCTACATTGATTACTCCTTTTTGTCACCTCCGTGAGCCTAGCCTTTTCATTTTGTTAACTGCATCTTTAGCCCTTTTACCTTGTCCTACCTAGGGGATTGTGAAGCTATGTTGATGAAGTTAAGTTGTGACATTGGAGATTTATTGTGGTGTTTGATGTGATATAATGCTTAGTTAGAACTCATAATATGTGTTGAGTTCATTTCCTCAGAGTTACTTTTAATACTCCTATTAATTTCTTCTATAGATGATTTTGGTTAAATCCTTTGAAAAAAAACAAACAAAATAAAAAAAAAAAAAAGATTGTGATTTATGTCTTTAGTATTCAATAAAGGAAATTGGAGTTTCTATTTGAGGAGTTATGGTTCAGTTAATGAAAAAAAAAAATATGAAGTGCAATTGGAATGCTTGTGTTTGGAGTTTGGTAATTGTTGTCAAAGGTGTTTGAAAAGCTTCACTTTCCCCTTTGAGCACCACTTTACAAAAACTTTCCATACCCATACCTTAAGCCTTCGTTACAACCCGTATGAAGTCCTCGTGATTCTTTGCATGTAACGTAGTCCCGTAGCGGTGGAGAGTGAGAAGATGTGCAAGCTTATGGTAGGATATAATCAATGGAATGGAGCCTTGAGCGATTATTTGACCCTTTTATACACATGAGTGTTGTGTGCACGACTAGAGTGAGGATTATCATGTATGGTCGAGGCAAGCTTGGGGGAGCAAAGTGTTAAGATTGGTTGTCGAGTCACAATTATGAGATCTAGGACTTAGACTGAATAGTTTTGTGTTTATTCCCTTCATGGTTCCATTTTCACATTGAAGATTGATTTGAAAACCTTGTTGTGTGTGTGCTTGAAGAGTTTTGTCTTACTTTTCCCTATGTTTTATGTTGAAATGCTTGAGGACAAACATTAGTTTAGCTTGGGGGAGTTTGATAAGTCGGTTTTTAGTTGCATATAGGTAGGTATTAAGTCTCATTTTCATGAAGATTTTAGTGCATCTTAGATCTAATTGCATGATTTGGGCATTCTTTTGAACCATTGTGTTATTTCGAGATACTTTTGGCTCTTTTATGTGATTTTCAGGTTATTGAGTCCGATTGTGACTAAGAGAAGCTAATATGGTTCGTAGATGGTCTAGATGGCGGTTTTCGGATGCGAGAAGATGAGTTTGAGTGCTTTGGGGTTGAAGGAACGATGATATTGAAGATTACTTTCTTTGCGAGACCAAGCAGAATCTCGCTTGACCACGCACCAAGGCGCACGCCCAAGCAGAATCTCGCTTGCCCACGCACCAAGGTGCACGCCCAAGCGAGATCTCGCTTGCCGTGCACTATTGTAAACCAAAGCATCAAAATCCTACATTTCGCGTGCACGCCCAGCGAGATCCCGCTTGCCGTGCACTATGTTGCCGGCCGGTCCAACTTCTCGCTCGGCCGTGCATCTTCTTTGCCCGGCTATTTTCTCGACTTTTAATTATTTCCTTTTCTAGTTTATGTAAGCAATATTAGGTTTTATTAAACATACTTTTTGGGCACTTTTTCATTATTAGAAAAAGAGAGTATTACTTTTTAGAGAGCTCTTGAGAGAAAACTCCATTATTAAAAACCTTGAATTCTACAAGTTTGATCCATTGAAGTAAAGACTATGTTTTTCTAATTTCCTCTTTTCCTTATTATTATTATGTCTTTCAATTCATTTATCAATTGCTTTGTTATTTCAATTATGAGTGAGTAGTTTTATAATCTAGGGTTAAGTTGAACCCTAGCAATGACTAATGCATGAATCCCTCCCATAATTCCAATTTGATGTGATTGATTGTTCTTGTTTGATTGAATTGTGCTTAATTTCATTATCATACTAGGGATAGGTGATTTTGAATTGATTCCTTATGTCTTGTTTTCAATGGGAATTGAATCTAGAAGGATTTGTTGATTTAATCAAAAGTATGAATATCTCTATGGGAATAAGTAGATAGGATTACTAGGAATTTATTTGTGATGCCATACTCGATGTCTCTTTCTTGCATGATTCCATGGGAATAGGTTTGATTGCTTGTTTAGAGTAGCCATAGGTACTCGGGAGAGATCTTTGGTAGTTATAGAGTGCATTACTCCTTTTGAATCATTGATTATGTTTATTGGGATGGGAATTATTCATGTATTATTCGTGCTAGAGGGGATACTTAATTCTAGATGCCTTTATTAATTGATTTTACCTCGTGTGCTATTAGTAGTTGTTATAGTTTAGCGTTAGTATTAGTTCAACATCTCTTCCACCGTTGCTTGTCACTTGTTTAGTTAAATTGAGTCGAGATATCTAGTGTTTGATCTTGTTTGTCTCGTGGATTCGACCTTGACTTGCCTGCTACATAGTTAGGAGGTTAGTTAGGAATTATCTTTGCTAGGTACGCGACAAACCTATCACCCACATTCATTATGCGGCTAAGGTTCCAGGGGCTGTAGACGGAACATGGCTCAGCATCTGCAACCGCCCCGGCTTTCTCCTTTGCTTGGGAAAGCGAGTCGAAGATGCCGTTGGAAACCCGGCTTCATCTTCCTACGGCGGCCAGCGACTCCGCTGCGGGGGCTACCGTTTTTATAATCGGCCGTCACGGATAATGGGCGGCGATCTTGGTTGGAGTTGGAGGACCGGTTTGACGAAGAAGTGGTGGACTACTTTAGAATAAAGGAGTATTCCGGGCGGGTCGAGACATCCTTTAAAGGGCCGACTAGCTTGGATACCCTTTAAAGAGATGTTTTATGACGATGACTTCTTGGTCGCCGGGTTGCGATTGGCCGATGATAAAGGTGTACATTCAAAATTTCTAAGTAAAATGCCTCGTCTATAGCCCAGATCAGACTAACCCCTTTTACTTCTTGCTGCGGGTCGGCCGAGCACTTTCTCAAACACTCTTGGACGGGAGATATCAGTATGTCCAAGTTCACTGACAACTTGTGGAAGGAGTTCGCCAAGAGCAGTGCTGAGAAAAGGGCTGAAACCCTGGTAAATAAGTTAATATATATATATATATATATAGGGGCAAGATCACATGAGAATGCTCCTTACATGAGAAATGAGAATGAATCTCAACCACACAATTGGATTAGAGTTACAACTCTTGTTCATTAGAGTTATACCCCCGAAAAAACTTTGAGCCCAAAAAAAAAAATTTTTTTTTGAATTTTTTTTTTCTAATATTCTTTTTTTGGAGTTACATCACTTTTTCATTAGAGTTACATCACTTATGCATTCTCATATATATATATATATATATATATATATATATATATATATATATATATATATATATATTTGGACGAGGATCGTTCTGGCTCGTCAAATATTGATTTCAGATTCTTGGACGAGAATCACCCGAAGAAGGAAGGCGTCCAAGCTTGGACGGCCAAATTCTTTGGGCCCTTCTCGTACGAGATGATGAATGGCCTTGGACGAGGACCATTTGGGGTTCGTCCAAATTGATTTCCAACCCTTGGACGAAAATCACCCGAAGAAGGAAAGCGTCCAATCTTGGACGGCCACCTTCTTTGGGCTCTTCTCGTCTAAGTGATTTTGATGGCCCTGGACGAGGACCATTTGGGGTTCGTCCATATTGATTTCAAACCCTTGGACGAAAATCACCCGAAGAAGGAAAGCGTCCAATCTTGGACGGCCACCTTCTTTGGGCTCTTCTCGTCCTAAGTGATTTTGATGGCTACGGACGAGGGTCATTACGGTCGCTGATTTTGGACGGCTTCTGCTTTGCACCACTTTCGATGCGGTTATAAAAATACTTTCGACGGGGTTCTCTTAGGAAAGGTTGTTCATACTTGGGCGCCTTCCTTCCTTGGGTGATTCTCGTCAGGAACTCGATAGTTTAATTATAGCTTTTGCTCTTTGGACGATCAGGTTAATAACTTGTTTATTTTTGCGAGAAAAATGCCCCTACCAACAAGCCCCCACGGGAAGTCTTCTCAGGCCGAGAAGAGACCTACGGCGGCCAGTGGATCGGCCTCCCGACCAAAAAGACTAAGGGCTTTACAAGAAAGAAAACGGAGAAGACTACTCAGTGCGGCGAGGGAGTTGGAGGCAAAGCCGTGCTTCCTCCGAAGGACAAGGTTACGAAGGAGGAGTCGTCCACGCTTCCCCGGTTGCGGAGGAGAAGGGTTACGGTCTGTGACCAATTGGATGTGATTCCGGTTGATCTTACTAACTTATTTGGACCGGACTCGACTCGACCTTTGGATATTCTAGAGCGGAGACGGCTACGGACACCTACCCGGCTTGCGGCTCGGTAGCGAGTGGTCTCTCGGATGCCGTTATCCATTAGGACGACATCCTTATCTTCGGGTGAGTCCTATTATCCTAATAGAGTTAGGGCCGGTGCGGGTCGGCGGACGGTCGATGAGTCGATCCGACGGACGAGCCATAGTCATTCCTATCAGAAGGCCGATCCCCCCTCTTTCGGATAAGGGCAAAGAACCGGCTTCATCTGCGGCCGCTCCCACAATAGACTCGGACGAGGAGTCTTCGGTGCTTTTGCCAAGATGTCCAAAGGCGAGCGAGATCGGCTCAGCGGGGGGCTGTTTAAATGCTACCCCGAATCCTATATAAAGGGGTTGAGGGGAGCATCGGTGGGCATGTGGGCTACATGTCGCAACTTGCTTGTGAGGTACG
Organism: Beta corolliflora; assembly: GCA_947648045.1. NCBI lineage: Eukaryota > Viridiplantae > Streptophyta > Magnoliopsida > Caryophyllales > Amaranthaceae > Beta > Beta corolliflora. The sequence continues at coordinate 112,095 of CANSZD010003973.1, forward strand.
GTTTATTACCATTTGTTGTTTTGTACTTGTACATTTCCTTTTTTATAACTCGTCTAATGACTTATTTTGTTTTCGTTGTTCCGGCTTCGGCTCACGGTATTTTGGCGAGGAGTGGGCGGGGAGCTTAGAAAGGAGAATAGCGGCTCGTCCATCGGCTACGGCGGCGGGCGACAAGGCTATCCATGACATCGAGATGGCGGAGACACTTCACCGTCAATTAAAGGATGCTTGGGAGAGACATTCGGCCGGCCGGAGGCTAGCGACCAGCGGTATCTCATCATCATCAACAAAGCGTACGAGGAACAAGACCAATTGAAATTGGCCTTGGACACGTCTCGGCCCGAGTTGAAAGGCGAGAGAGATACCGCTCTTATTAGGCTGTTCAGGCGAGGAGGGAAAATATCCTTCTAAGGGCGAATAATGCTCGTCGACCCAAGGAAGCGGCCCGGGCCTTTGGCGACGCTAAGGAAGGTCTCAATCGGTTATTGAGACTTCCAAAGGTTGGTTGTCGAGGCCTTTGAGATGTTGGCGAGCCTCGTGAGGTCCCCGACTTTGTTCGGCGTACGGATTTCCAAGAGAGCGTTCACAATGCAATGGTGGCTGGCCGAAGAGCCTCGGAATTCTTAGACTCGGATGAAGAGGTTGAGGACGAGGAAGAAACTCCTGAAGACGACCAAGAAACTCCTGCCGAATGAGATGCCTAGTTTTAGGTTTATTTTTCTAGGTTTCTTGGCTTGTTTGCCGTCGTAGATTTGTCTCCTCTTGTTTTATACTAAGCTGTCAGCTATTTTGACCAGTATATAATGAAATGACCTTTTGCCAATTTCTTGTCTTTTCATTTATTGCACTAACTTTCCATCAAGTATAACTAAGACTCGTCCATCTCTTCTTGGACATGTTTGCGACTTAACGAAGCAATACACGCCTCTTGCCCTTGTCTTTAGACGACCTTGAACATTCGCAAATTAGCGCGAGTACGAGATGGGACTCGTCCTATTTGTCATTGGACTTTAAGTTTTTGTGACGGAAAGGGTTAGTGTCGACCTTGCCTTTGGACGATTATCGAACTTCCCAAAAGGTAGCCGAGTATAAATTGAGGCTCGTCCTGACTTTTGGACGGTCTGCGGGATTTGCAAAGGAAAGGGTATCATCCTTGTCTTTGGACGATCATCAAACTTTCCTAAATGAAGCCAAGTATAATTATTACTCGTCCTTCAAACTTGGCTCGTCCTAAAAGTTCGAGGTTATCCCCCTTTCTTGGACTTAGCGCATCCTTGTATTACGGACGAGCGTTGTCCCCGAGAAGGAAAACGGCCGATATTGGCCAGCAACCCTAACCTCCTTTATTCGGGGCGAGCATAGTTTCTTGTGGACGATTTATGTATTGCGGTTTATGGACGAGCCGTGCTTATAGCCGAAGCTTAGTTAAGGAGGCGACCTTCGTCACAAGTAGCGCACCCTTACTAAAGCTTTTATTGCTTAGTTCGTCCGGCCAAGGATAGCAGTGGCTCGTTCTACGAGACTTGACTCGTCCTAGTAAATTTCATGGTGTATAGCGTTATCCCCCCCTTCTTGGGCTTAGCTCGACCTTGTAATATGGACGAGCCATGCACCAGAAGGAGAGCGGCCAACATTGGCCGAGCTGTTGAAATTGCTTCGGACGAGCCTTGGATTAATGGACGAACCATGTTTTGGCCGGCTTTCTTGAGGGAGCAACACTCGTCTTGAAGTAGCGGACCCTTACTAGGGTCTTTACTATTGAGCCGTCCGTGTATTCGAAAGTAAGATTCCTTTACTAAGGGTTGCTTACTTCAGGTCAGCTTTCTCTTAGAGACCTTGACGTTTCTCTTACTAGAGATTTTTGTCAATTTGCGACCATATACGTGATCTAACCTTTAGGTTTATTACACTTTGGCCGGTCTCTTTGAGGGAGTGATATTCGGCGGGAAGTGAGCATTTTTGACGCTCTATTGTTCTTTGTAATTTTGTCCAAGTTACGAGTCACTTTTAGACTACGGGCGGTTAAATGCCCCAAAGTGAATCAACTTGGTAAAAAATAAACAAAGATGAGAAGAAAGTAGAGATTGTATTATATGAATTTTGCTTGACTAAACGTCGAGATACATGTTTACAATTCCTTTTCCCTTGTTTGTACCATGGCACTTTTGAGTGATTACAAACTACTTGTCGTTTTTATGGCGATTGGCCGAGTTAGACGTGGTACTTCTTCAAAGTGTCGAGTTCCAAGTGCTTGTTTGTATTGGTCGTCCATCCATATCTTGGAGATGAAAGGTTAAGCTTCGCACCTCTTGGACAATCGGATAGGGTCCTTCCCAATTTTGTGTTAGTTTCCCCGACTCCTTAGCTCGTCCATTTGCCTCCATCTTCCTTAGAACCCGGGTCCCCTACCTTGAGTGGTCGTCTAGCGACTCTCTTATTGAAGTCCCGAGCCATTCGCAACTTGGACAATTGCATTCTCGGTAAATCATTGCCCACGACTTCGGCACTTGATCCAAAGGCGTACGCGATGCAGCCCGGTTGGCATCTTCCCTGTAAAGCATGACTCGCGGGGTGGGTTCTTAATCTCGATGGGCGAAGACGGCTTCGGTGCCATAGGCTAACATGAAGGGTGTCTCCCCCTGTAGAGTTTTTGACGGTGGTTACGATGGACCATAACACCCAGTTGTAGTTCTTGACCCATTGTCCCTTAGCATTATCCAACTTTCTTTTGATTCCATTGGATATAATCTTGTTGAAGGACTCTACTTGCCCATTGACTTGTGGGTGGGCGGCTATGCGAAATGGGCTTTGATTTCTCTTTTACGCCGACCGATCTTTCGGCTTAGGCGTTTCAAGCGTGGACCATTATCAAAGACGATGGACTACGGCATACCAAACGAGTTATAATGCTCTTCCAAATAAAGCCTTTGACGTCATTCGTTGTTATACCCCGCGTGGCTTCGGCCTCTATCCATTTAGTGAAATAGTCCACGGCTACAATTACAAACTTCTTTTGCCCGGCGGCTATAGGGAAAGGTCCCCGGGAATATCCATGCCCCATTTGGCAAAAGGCGGAGGGAACAAGATAGGAGTTAAGTAATTGGACGACTTAGGGTGCGAGATTTTCGTGCTTCGACAGCTGTCGCATTTCTTTGCATAGACGAGAGCATCTTCCTTTAAGGTAGGCCCGTAATACCCCGTCCTTAAAGCCTTTTTCTCCCAATGCTCTTCCCCGATGTGAGATGTCCGAAGCTCCTTCATGGAGTTCCTTGAGAACCTCTAGACCATCTTCCTGGTGATGCACTTGAGAAGTGGACGATTGAATGACTTCTTGTAAAGGGTCTCATCCGACAGTTCAAACCATTTGTCTCGGGCTTTCACATACTTTGCCTCTACGAGTGTACGGGCGGTCGTCCTGTCTTCTTATACTCTATTACGGGGATCCATCTAAAGCGCCCCTCGGCTAAGCAACATGATTTGTTCTTTGTCGATGCTCTTTTTTGGTTTAACTTCCCAAAACACTATTCTTAGCGCATCACCTTCGGTAGGGCGGCCGATTTTGAGAGAGCATACGCTTGATGATTTTCGACCTTGGTACTTGGTCGAGAACAAATCATTTTAATGGCTCAATCTCATCTTTGATCGGACGCATATATTTGCTCATTGACGCCTCTTTACATTCAAAATCTCCATTGACTTGGTGACGACTAAGAGTGAGTCCGATTTGGCCTCAATCTCTAAAGCCCCGGCCGCCTTCGTTATTGGACGCTTGGAATTAGAACCTCGGCGCATATTCAAACTTATCTCCCTACGGAGATTGACAAATAATTCTGCCCCACGTCCGTTTGACGGTGGACGATCGCGTCGACCATGAGCGTCCAATGCTTCCTCCCTTGGTGGATCAGTATTGGTTCTATAGTTGGCCGAGTAAGCTCAACTATAAAATCTACCAAAGCTTGCCCCTTAATGGCCTTCCTTGGTTCAAATGATATATCGAACATGTTAAGCTCAACGACCCATTTTAGCATCAGTCCGGCGACTTCCGTCTTTTGCGAGACTTGCTTGAGGGTTGGTCGGTGTAGGCGAGTATTACGTGGGCCGAGAAATAGGGCCTTAACTTCTGTGGCCATGGCGAGTGCCGACCCAAACTTCTCGGCCAGGAGTATACCTATTTTCCGTGTCCTTGAGCACATGACTCCACGAAGTATATTGGGACTTGCACGGATTCTCTTTCGGTCGATGAGAACATCACTCACGGCTCAGTGGACACGACCAAGTATACGAAACGGTTTTTCCCCTTGGGTTGGGCCGCCGATCTAGGGAGGCGACGAAGGTGATCTTTGACTTCTTGAAGCGCTTGCTTAGCTTCCGCCGTCCACTCGAACTTGGCCTTCTTCTTGATAGTAGCGAAAAAGTGATGGCACTTGTCGCCCGAGCTTAGCGAAACGTCCAAGGGCGGCTAAGCAACCGTCAATTTGAACTTCCTTTATCTTTGCGGGGGATTTCATGTCTAGGATGGCTTGGATTTTTCGGGTTTGGCTTCTATTCCCCTCGATCTACTAAGAAGCCTAAGAACTTCCCAGACAGACTCCAAAGACACATTTCTTTGGGGTTCAATTTTAGTTTGTATTTTAGAGAGTTCCAAAGTTTCTCTCGAATCACCCGACATGACCTTCCTCTTGCGGAGCTCTTGACTATCTAATCATCAATATATGCTTCCATGTTTCTTCCCATTGTGGTGAAAGACGGTATTAATCAATCTTTGAAAGGTGGCCGGCGCATTGTGGAGGCCGAAAGGCATCCTCGGCCCGACCATACAACCCTTTCTCGGTAATGAAGGACGTTTTGTCTCGATCCCTCGACCACATGGGGATTTGATGAAAGCTTGAATATGCGTCCATGAAGCTTAACAAAGCATGGCCGGTCGTGGAGTCCCCGATCGATCCAACTTAGGCGGGGAAGCTGTCCTTGGGACAAGCCTTGTTGAGATCGGTGTAGTCCACGCACGTCCTCCGGGTGCCATTAGGGTTTGGCACCATGACCACATTCGCTATCCATTACGGATAATAAGTCTCTACGATGAATTTTGATTCCAATAACTTTTGAGCTTCCTTGTCGGCCGCTTAGTTCTGGCCGGTCCTAAATGTCTTTTCTTCGACGAACGGGTTTTAAAGTTGGATCGACATTCGGCGGGTGGGCGGCTATCTGCGGATCAATTCCGGGCATCTCTTAACCCGATAAGCAAACACGTCTTGAAATTATTTTAGCAAGTTGATTAAAAGGCTCCTCGAACCGGGAGAAAGTGAAGACCCGATCTTGAAGGTTCTTTACGGACGGGTTTCATCCAAACGGACATCTTAAGGGCTTCACCGAAGCGGACGTTCTAGTGCCGGCCCCGTGATGGCCATCACTTCTCCGGACGGGAGTGGCTCTTCCTTGACGGGCTCATACTTCCTTTTCTTCTTTGGGAAGATGCTCGGACGTTTTCCTTGAGGGAGCGACCGAGCGTTTGAGGACTCTCGAGTGCCATTCTCGGCGAGGCCACTTGGTCCTTTACCATCTCGGACGCCTTCCTTTCGCCAGCAGCCTTCGACTTATCTTTTCCAAATTCAGACGGCTTCCTTCTGCCAGCAATCTTCGTCTGGTCTTCATTGTCTACTTTCCATGATGACGGCTCGGGGTAGTTAGGTAACATTCCCACTGGCATTGGCGATCTCCATCTGAGGAGCCGATTTGGCCACCATCGCATTCGAACTTCATAAGCATCAAGTGAGTTACTATTACGGCTTTAACATGATTCGAGTTGGCCGTCCAAGTATGACATTATAAATTTGTCAAATCTCGGACGACCAAGAACTTGATAAACAAAGTCCGCGAGGCATCCTTCTCTCCGCCCGGACGGGTAAGGTAAGCTGTTCCCGTGGGATGAATGATTCCTCCCCCAAACCCTATGATGGGATGGTGGACGGGGACCAAGTTCTTCTCATCAAACTTCAATCTAGACAAGCAATCTGCGCTAATGATGTCTGTCGAGCTTCAGGTGTCAATCAGAATTCTTCATACTCTTAAGTTTCTTTATCTTCATTTCTACGACCAAATGGTCATCGTGGGGAGTTTTAAGCTTCCCCGATCTTGCTCACTAACCACCACCTTTGGGAAGGGTTCGACCTTTGTACGATCGGTTAGCGAGACTTAGCGGAGCTCCCACGAGATAGTTTTTGTGCCCTCGTTGGTTGGTCCTCCGGCGGTAAAACCCTCCGAGATAACGAGGGACAACATCCTCGTCGGTGCTTTCACTCTCCTTCTTCTTGCTCTGACGATCATCTCTCTTCTGAAACTTCTTTCCACCTTGGGGTAAGTATGAGTTCATCTTTTCTTTTTGAGCTAGATCCTCCAAAGCCCTTTTAAGGTGTTTACATTCATTAGTCTCGTGACCATAGTCCTTGTGAAAGTGACAGTATTTGCTCTTGTCTCTGTTTCTGTAAGGAGTCTTCATTTCAGCTGGAGCCTTCAGCTCATATTGGTCCTTTATCTCCATAAGAATGGAGTATTGGTCCTTGCTGAATTCAATATGGTTGGCTGAAGGCTCATATTCCTTTCTCTTGCTTCTTCTGGACGAAGTAGTGGTTGAGGTAATTGCCCAAGTCTCGGCCTTTTTGGGGTTACTCTTCTTTGGTTGAGCAACCTCTTCAGGCTTCTTGGACTCGGGGTGCTTTGCCTCAGCACATACTTCAGTGGCGTGTATAAACGCTTCGGCTTCCTTTAAGGCTTCGGCAAGAATGGTTATAATCTTCTTCACCAGGTCAAACTTAAAACTTTCTGGCCTTAGTCCCCTGATAATGGCGTCAAAAGCCACACCAACATTGAGATCTTGAATCTGAAGGGCTTCTAGATTAAATCTTTTAACAAAACTTCTGAGGGCTTCCTTGGGTCCTTGGACGACCTTACCCAAGTGCATGCTTGTTTTTACATTCTTCTTAGATTGGCAACAAATTGACTAGTGAATAGGTAAGCGAGCTCGGTAAAATTGTTGGGCGAATTAGGGGGAGATTGTTAAACCACTTCGAGCTACTCCTTTCGAGTAGCCGGAAATTCTTACACCGTGTAGCATCATCCATTGCTTGGACGTACATCGATGCTTATAAGCGGATAGGTGATCGTATGGATCGGTAGTTCCATCAAAGGGCTCTATGGTAGGAAGTTTTACCTTTGGGAAGGAGGGCGCCTCCATGATCCGGCCAGAGAATGGGGTCGGCCGGTTGATCCGGGAGGGCTCCCAGTTTGTCCCTCGATGGGTATGAACTCCTTTCGTGTTCTTTCAACACGGGGTTAGATGAAGTGTTTGCTTGGGGATGACGCCTTTATAAACCATGGGCCGAACCACCGTTTTTTCTTGTCTTGGACGAGCAAGAGAAGGGCCCGGACTTCTTCCTTACGTACGGGACGGTATCCTCGAAGGAGGGTCTCTCGAATACGGTGTAAACCATGTGGCCGGGCCGTTGCGGTGCATCGGCTTTCTTTGCCTCTAGGTACTCCCCGGCATCGGTTTCCATTCGGTGCCCATTTGGACGAACATTATCACGGGTCCTAACCACCGGGTTCCGGTCCATTTTCCTTATTTTGCTCGTTAACTTCTTCTTTTGCTTTTCTCTGTTTGTTCTCCTAGAGGGTTCCGACGAGCGAGTCGACTTGGACCGGGACGGTTCTCACAGGAACGCCCCTTAAGAGAAATTGGATTGTTAGGCGATGGTTCGGATTTATACGAAAAAACGGCATGTTGCTTTTGATGCGTTCTGGACCCTGCTTTGCCATCTTAGTTCGAAAATCATTTAAGACGTTCTCAAGATGGGCGGCGGTCCTTGGACGTTCAAGATTCTCTGTATAACGAGGTACTTGGCTTTGTCCGGGGACATTGATGATGGATGGAAGCTTATCCCTTCCTCGAGCGGTCTCTCGTGGTCTCTTGTATCTTCGACATTGATCTGAAAACTTCAATTTCTAGCCGCGTTGGACGGTGTGATCGGTCATCGTTGCGTCTCCCCACGAGACGGCGCCGAATGTTTAGTATGCTTGTCCGGCAAGTAAGCTATGCGTCTAGTCTCCTTGTCAGGCGAGTAAACCAATTTCCCTTAGATGTTCTTCACTTGGAGACTTGTGCAACGATATGCAGATACGCCTTGTCCAGAACCTGAGCTTCGTTCCCGAACCTGAAAAAGGGACCCACCACGGAGGTTTGGGTGTGGTGGTTCCCCCTCCGAAGCTTAAGTCGGATATTGGGAGTTGGAAGGAAAAAGTAGAGATAGAGAGAGAAAGTGAGAGAGTATTTTTCCGAGTAAGTTTGCCTTTGTTTGCATTGAATATCTTTCTCCGATTTCGGGGGTATTTATAGTGTTTGTAGTATAACTTGCTATCCTTAAAAGTTGCCCTAGAATAGTGGCACCTGATTGGCTAGGCAATCAAACCATGACACTTGGCAGGATAGGATTTGTGAGGGTTTATCAACAAATCACCTGCAGCCACCTTTAAGGATTTGGGCTCTGACTAACCTTTGGGCCGAGAAAGGTGAGTCATTTCCCCCCGGCGGGAACGACCCGATGGTTAAATCTTTTTTCCTTTATTTCCTACGAGAGGACACGTGTACGACCCTGATGGACCCAAGTGTCTCTAAAGGAGCCGTAGATTTTTTAGGCTACAACAGTTTTCATCGATTTTCCACCTCACTATTTGTTTTGGCAAATGAATGTAATTTATTTTTCAGTTTGATTTTTGTATCATTGTTATTGTATTTGAAATTGATATTTATTTTATAATGCCTTTTTTTAATTTGTTACAAACATGTATTGATTTTTGAATAATTATTTCTAAAACATGTAATTATCAATACTACAATTGAACATGCATTCGAACATAAAAGTTGCTATTTTTTTCAACTAATTTGAAATAGCTTGCAAGATTACAAGAATTATGTACCTTTTTGAAAGTTCGCAAATCGCCAATGGACGAATGTGTGATATCCCCGTCAAAATCCTATGTTTTTCTCAGTTTTCAATTTGTATTGACGTTGTAGTGTATTGGTAATTTTTGAAAGTATGTAATTGTGAATGGTTCTTGAGAATAGAATATGTAATTGCTAATGGGTTGTAGTTTGTAAGTGAAATTTTTTTAGTTTTTTGTAAACTTTCCTCATTTGATTGATTTATATAACGTGAATTATGCGATTCTATGATTTTAGTTGACTTGTGAGTGATTGTTATAATTTTATTTTTGGCATTTTTTTAAGCCCCACTTTGGTTTTGAAATTGGTTTTGTAATTTAGAAAAGGAAGGGGGTTAAAAAAGTCTTTTCATTTGGGGACACCATAGTTCCCCTTCCCTATATATATATATATATATATATATATATAATAAAAAATATATATATATATATATATATATATATATATATATATCGGGCCAAACCGTGAAAACAAGTAGTATAATGGCGAAAACAAGCCATCTCAGCCATTGAAAACTTTAATTTAATCTCAGTCGTTAGATTTCCCACGCATTAGTAATTGCGATTTCAGTAAACCTACAGTATTCTACGTTGCTCTCTCTCTCCCAAGAACACGTAATTCCCTTGCAAACCCATCGATATACTTTCATTCCAAACCATGAATTGTGATATGCAAATCAAGCTTCAAGGACGTCAAATTATTTATAAGCTTCGAGTTTTGATTTTATAATCCCTAATTTTCGAGATACTTTAATTTTTCTCGACATGCGGCTTGTGATTTTGTTCGAGACCTTCAAGTTTTGCTTCTATGAATTCAGATTAAGTCGAATTTGAAGGTAATAATTATATATTCCATGTTTCTCATGATTAAATTTCTATATAGAGAATCAAAACAAATAAAGCTTCATCCTTTATTACATGTATCACCGAAGAAGAAAAAATTTGAAATTTTCGGTGAACTAGCTAGTATAGAAACTAATTCATGTTAATTGTTTCTGGTTATGAAATATCAGTATGCAAGTAACTTTCACTTAATATATTTTCACTTTTTCAGTTATGTAATTTGGGGAACTTATATTTTTAGGTAACTTTTAGCTTAATATGGGTAACTAATAAGAATAAATGTGTAACCAAGAAGGAAACAACGATTCTATGGAGGATAAGAAGCCAGATCCAATTCCTTGTTTTAATGTTTTATTGTGTGATGGATTTGTGCAACTTTTTCGTGAATATTGTGTGCTAGTGGCATATACCCCATTTCTAGAAATGCATATTGCTTGAGTGGTCCTTGCTATGTTACAGACTTGCAGTAGTAAAAACCTTTTGTTTTTTAGGCGAGGTAGATTTTAGCTATGGTAGTTGGATAACTAATAAATATTGCTTTTGTCAACCTATCTGATGATGTTTTCATGTGACATGTCAAATTTTTTGATGCGATTAAGTTAATGTGTTTGGCTTTTGTTTTCGTTTTATGTGATTTAATTACTGTTGCATCATTTTGTCCCCTTTTGTGATTGAAATTTGAGGACTGAAGAGTATTTGTGAGAATTGATATCTCAGACAAAATAGTAAGGGACATTCTGGAATAAGATAATAGATGGACTGTATAAAGATTTACTGAAATATCACTGATTTATCTGATTTATATTCTTGTTGTTTCAGTAATTCTACAATGAAATGGAAGACGAAGAATTTGCTCCAACTCCTTGCGTTGATACAACTCCAACTCCTTGTGTTGATACAACTCCAATTGCTGCGACTCGGACTTCTAATGCTCAAACAACAAGTTCCCCATTCACTCCTCTTCCATGCTACACGCCAAGAGGTTCAAAAGAATGGATCCCTTGCTGCCCCCTAAGTTAAAACCTACTGTGGATATGACTTTTGATTCTCTAGTTTATGGTACTGAGTTTTACAAAGCTTATGCTCGGTTTTGTGGAAAGATTGGCTTCTAAGAAAAAAAAATAAGGATGAATGTAGTTGTTATGCATTTGTGCTTATTGCCAGAGTGCCAGTATGTGAGTTGCATGTGAATATGCGACCAAGTTGAACTTTATTTTAAAAAATGAGCTAGGGACCCTATGACCCGGCCGGGAAAATCGGGTGCAGGTCACCGGATGCCTGGTTTTTCCGGGTCGGGTCATGGTCGCATTTTTCAAGTACCGAAGCGTCGGGTACCCGGTTATGAACATCCCTACTACCCGGTGCATAAAGCTCCTGCCCTTTGTCGAACTATGGGGAGCTCAATTTCATGCGGACTTACCATCCCGGATAGAAAAATATATGTTTGCCAGATGTGAGAGTTTCTTCTCATCCAACACCCTGGAAATGAAAGGAACTTTTTGTTTGATTAAGTAATCACAACACACAGTTTGGTTAGGAATCTTATTCGGTATGTCACAATTCATACTTCTAAGGTTGCCAAAATAGGCTATTTAACGTAGTTAAAAACAAATGAGTTATGGGCAGTTTTGACACTGTTTATTAATTTAACGATTACTGGATATTCAGACCTTGTTCTCATCATCTGATTTTTAAAGAAGGAGATTGAAGTACCACTTCCAATTCCTTTTTTTTGTAGAAGATTTGAAGGTATGACACACCTTCCCCATAGTTTTCCGGATCCTTTACCCATTTTAAAGGAGATGAGCCTATTTCCATCTATGATATACTTCCCTCTAAGAACCTGAACAGCTAAATTAATTATCATCCTTCACCAAGAGGTTAACATGCTTTATATTTCAAAAAAATCAATTTACTTCCCTACCTTAGCAAATATTACGGCAAAGTTAACATATTTTTTTATCAAGATCCAATGATCAGAATATATGAATCATTGATCACCCAAAATCACGACAACAAACAACAAAGAAGCCTATCCATGATCAGTTGTATTCCTCGAATCTGCTAAACCTTTACATCACACCCATTTCCATTTTCACAAATTCATCAAAACAAGAATATGATTTAAACCCATTCAAAACCAAACCTTAAACATTCACATCATCATAAGAAAAAAGTTCCAACCATCAACAACCCAATATAGCTATAAATAAATTTACAAGAACCCCGCTTCCACGGTTCACAAAAAAACACTATCTATGAACAATAAAATAAAATAAATAAACAATAAATTAAAATAAAAACGAGTATACGGCTTTACGTAAATCTTCACAACATGTCATTCGATAATTTTGAAGGGTGTTGCTCTTCTCCACGATGATGCTCATGCCTAATATTGTCGTAGATTCCGGATTTCGGTTCCTCTGATTCATGTGGTAGTCTGAACCTGAACAAACGATACGTGGAATACCTATATCTCGTTTAACCAAGCTTTAATGAAGTCTAAAGTGAGTTTTCTGCCCGTAATCCTTATTCAAAAAATCTGTGACGACCTTAACCGGACTATGTTCAACCCAAATGTTGTAATTAAGATTCACCTCGTCGGCCAGTTTCTAAGATTTTGGAGGTCTAGGGGCGAACCTACATATTAGGGCCCTAATTAGATCCAAGCTCTAGTTCTCGTAAAAGAAATGTAAATCGTGGTGGTTGTCGAGCAAGGATAGGTTTGAGAAAACGTAGTGATGGAAAATTCATGGTATATCTTTTTCATGAATCGCATAACCATTTATTTGCCACTCCCAAAAGCATGCATTTTCTTAAAATTCTCGAAACCTAACTCTTGCTCACAAGAAGTTCATATTTGATAATTCAAGATTGAATGTTGGACCAAACAAATCTTTCAGATTGATAAAAGAGCATGTAGGTGGATATGAGAACGTAGGGGCATCATTGGTTGATTTTAAGAACTTCAGTCGAGATGTTAAAGCTTACATACAAAATGTTGATCTTGATATGTTTATAAATAATTTCAAAGAAAAGGCGGCCAATAGTGGTGGAGGGTTTTTCCTTAACTATTGTGTAGATGAAAATCGGCATTTGACTAGAGTGATTTGGGGCGGATGCCATTAGTGGGAAAAACTATTCTATTTTTGGTGACATGGTTTCATTTGATACAACATTTGATACCAATAAATATTGTATGGTTCTTGCCCCATTTACGGGAGTTGATCATCATGGGAAATGTGTTACTTTTTGGTATGAGTCTACTTGCAAAGGAAGATATATAATCTTTCGTTTGGTTGTTTGAATGTTTTTTAAAGGCTATGGGTAATTGTTAACCTACTTATCTCATTGCGATCGAGATGCGGCAATGAAACAAGCAATTGAAAAAGTTTTCACTAAGACGATCCATAGACTTTGCATGTGGCATATCATGAACAAAGTCTTAGGTAAAAGTAGGTCAGATTCCCGGATATGTGTAAAACAACGAAGTCTCTTGAGAAATTGAATGATGTTGTTTGGGATAGAGACCTCGAGCCGGATAAATTTGATAAAGGGTGGCATTATGTGATGCGTAAATTTAGCTTAGAAGATGATGGGTGGTTTCTTGATATGTTTAGCATAAGACATATGTGGATCCCATCTTACTTTCGAGATCTTTTCATGGGTGGTATTTTGAGGTCCACGGAGATTTCGAGTGCGAGAACAACTTTTTCACTACAAATGCAAATCTGCTTCTAATTGAGTTATGGTTTCGGATAGAATCTGCCATGGATGCTCATAGACATGCCCAAGATAAACTCAACTCAGATTCTAAGAATTCAATGTCCCGTCTCATTACTCCTCTTCCTTTAGAGAAGCATGCATCTCTTGTTTACATACACAATATGTTCTACAAATTTCGAGAGGGAGTTTCGAAATGCAATTTTTAATTGTGGGGTTTACAAAGTACAAATGGAGGAAGGTGTTGAGGAGTTTGAAGTTGCAAATAATACAAGAAAGAAAACATATCATGTAACTTATATTCCTGATTCTCATGATTGTTTTTGCTCTTGTAAAATATTTGAATCCATGGGATCAGAATATTATGTTGGCACGTACTTTTTGTGTTAAAAGGGAAGTTTTTGATTTGAAATTCCAAAGCAACATATATTGCATCGATGAACTAGAGATGCTTAAAAAGCCCATCTTGACTTTGGTGAGGACTTTGATGGTATAGAAAAAAAATCAAAAGAAAAAAGTTCTTTGGGGATCTTTGGTCAAAATTCTTCTCATGTGTAAGCCTTGCCAAAAATAACACTAACCATCTTGAGTCATTATTGGAAAGGTTATCTGCTTTTGAGGAGGAGATCAAATTTGGAATAGAAAATGATGAGCAATAATCTAAAGACAAACATATTGAGTTGTTTGTTGGTTCTCATATATATAGTAACAGGTGGTATACTTCTTCCAAACAAGTCTTCAAACAAAGGAAGTGGTACGAGAAAAAGAGAAAGAAAAGTGAGCAAGAGATAGCCATTGAAGCAAGCAACAAAAAGGAGAGACTTTGTAGATCATGTGGTCAACTTTCAACTCATGATAGTCGTAATTGCCCTGAGAAAAAGAAAAATCTAGAATGAGGTAAGTATAGAATAAATTATTGTCACTTTGTTGTTATATCGTTATGTTTCATACTCTTTTCAATTCAATTCCTTTAATTTTCTCCCTTTCAACTTCTGGTTGAGCTGGTAAAACGATAGGCACCCTGCGTTTCCTTTCTTGTCTTGGAACACTTTGTCCTATAGTTACTAATCTCTGTGGGATTTTGGGAACAATAGTGTTGTGTATTCTATTTGTGGGGTCGTGGGATCTACATGTGTTGCACTCATTGCTTGATGGTGTGTTGCTCGTGCTGACTTTTTCCTCCAACGAGCTAGTTCCCTGCAGTAACCATACATATTAGAATTGCGGTAACCACACATGTTGCAATTATTATGAAAAGGAGGTTACATAGAAAGTATACATAAAAATCAATAAACTAGACATTGGGCTCATAGCTTCTGACCTTTTGCTATGTTCACTAGAAGGAACAAACATTTTCAAGTTATCAGCTCACTAAGTCCTCCATTTCACAACAAAAAACCAATTTGCAAACGAGCTCACTAATTATTAAGATTCTATGATAAAGCTAAGAAGAGATAGTCTGTTGCATTACATTACAATTATGAACACACCGAGACAATACCACTCCATAATACATCACTACCCAGTAGGAGTGTTCGGAAAAACCCGCCCGAACTACCCGCCAAAAAGCGGGTCAAAATCTGTTTTTTTTTTATTTTTATCGGGCCAGGTCCCTGACCCATTAAGAACAAGAAAATCTGGGTCGGGTATCGTCCGCACATAAAATACACACGGGTACCCGGTACCTGGCTGTATATTAATTTTGGAGTTCGGGTTTTGGATTTTGGACCAACCGAGGGCATTGTTGTTTTGCTTGGCTGCTTTTGGGTTTTGAACTTTTGGCCCACAACACATAGGAACTCTTGAAAATGGCGACAGAAAGGAGTGTACAGTATCAACACTACAAGAATTAGATTTGTTAGGGATGATTTAATTGCAACATAAGCGATGATGCAAGGGTCGTCCTCCCTCCTTCCTCCCCTACCACCCCTCTACGTCCCCCTCCCCTACTACCCCTATAATCCCCTCCCCTTCCCTGCCACGGAAATTCTCGAGTCTAAGCTTGTACTTGCTTACTTGTCGGATTAGAGTATAGAATCCCCCAAAGCAAGACCCAAGCATAATCTCTCCTTCTAATTTCGCGACAATGGAGTTTTAGGGTAAAATCATCGATCAAACATGGATGTTCTATGTTACTATGTGTGTTCTAATTCTTCGACATTGGCGTCGGATTAACTACACGTCCTGAGTTCGATTCCCGTTGTAAGCGACTCCATACCTAGGTTTATCGGGAGTTCGGCGACACTTGAATCCCTAGTGTTATCTCCTCGAATTTGAGAAGTAACACTAACATACGGTAGAAATGTTGAATTAAAGAAAATGAGAAGCAAAGAAGGAGAAATTCAGACGAATAAGAAAATTTTGAGTGCGAAAAAAGGAGTTCATCAAAATGGGGACCCACTAGGTAGGAGGGATTTAGGGAAGCAGTAGTGAAGTGGATACGGCAAGCAATGAGAGCCATGGCTTCAGAGTTTGCGGCGGAGGAGCTCAAGGGTGATTTCAAGGAGTATGAGGAGAGAATGGGACACGGGTTACGTTTTTTTTTTATTGGGGCGCAACCTTATTTAGCGTAGTGCCGATGCCTCTCGATCTCGAAGTCGTGTGCTTGAAGGCGTGTGCTCATTATCCTACATTGCTTGATCACTTTCGGTGTGAGCTCGAGGATGGTGGCCGGGGCGAATATGATGTTGTGGCGGTTAATAATGGCGGCGATTTGTTCTCGGGTGGTGGAGGGAGGATGGTGGTCGATGGTTATCTCGATGTTGGGCTGAAGGTGAGGAGGAGGAAGAGTAGGGGAGAGAGTGAAGCCATTGTTGTTGGACAGAGAATTTTGGGAGTTGATGTGAGTTAGAGAGGGAGAGTTTGTTTTGATTTTTGAGTTTTGGAGGTTAAGTTTTGTTGTGGAAGGAAGGAGAAGACTAGAAGAGAGGGAGGGTGTTGCTTGGGTATGATAAGGGTGTATGTGTGTATGGTGTATCTGATTATACCGATGTTGGGGGTTTGAAGAAATATGGGAGTGAAGGTGGAGATAGAGTGTCGCCATTGTTGTTAAAGAGAGAATTTCTAGGTTGATATGAGTTGCAGAGATGATGTTGTGGCTTAGGGTAAATCTGTAAAGATGAACTAATGGTAGTCGGCGCCGTTCATCATTAATGACATTTGGTGCAAATCAATCATAACTTAGGGGAATTTGGTGCATTTCCCAAACAACGAGGGTACCTAGTGCATTTCGTGATACCTCAGGGGTACCTGGTGAAACAATCGTATATTTATTTGGGTGTTTTTTTTAGTTTTATGAATCAGTTTGCTTGCTCAGTCTTTGTTGATTTGTAAATGATGTTGAATTTGTAGCTCAGATTTGGAGTTAATCGATGGAGTTTTATGAATGTAGTTGTTATGCATTTGTGCTTAATGCCAGAGTGCCAGTAGGTGAGTTGCACGTGAATATGCAACCAAGCTGAACTTTATTATTTTAAAAAAAACAAGGTGGGTACCGGTTTTTCCGGGTCGGGTCATGGACCGCATTTTCAAGTACCCGAAACGTCTGGTACCCGGTTATGAACACACCCCTACTACCCCGGTGCATAAAGCTCCCGCCATTGTCGAACTATGGGGGAGCTCAATTTCATGCGACCTTCCCACCCAGATAGAAAAATATATGTTTGCACGATGTGAGAGTTTATTCTCATCCAACACCCGGGAATGAAAGGAACTTTTTGTTTGATTAAGTAATCATAGCACATAGTTTGGTTAGGAATCGATTCGGTATGTCACAATTTATGCTTCTAAGGTTGCCAAAATAGGCTCTTTAACGTAGTTAAAAACGGGATGAGCTATGGGAAATTTTGACCTTTGTTCATTAATTTAACGAATTTTCGGATATTCGGGACCTTGTTCTCATCAGTGATTTTCAAAGAAGGAGATTGAAGTACCACTTCCAATTCCTTTTTTTTTGAAGAAGATTTGAAGGTATGACACACCTCCCCCATAGTTTTCTAGATATGTTACCCATTTTTAAAGGAGATGAGCCTCTTTCTATCTACGATATACTTCCCTCTAAGAACCCGAACAACTAAATTATCATCCTTCTCCAAGAGGTTAACATGCTTTATATTTCAAATAAATCGATTTACTTCCCTACACTAGCAAATATTACGGCAAAGTTAACAAATTCTTTTATCAAGATCCAATGATCGAATATATGAATCCTTGATCTCCCAAAATCACGACAACAAACAACAAAGAAGCCTATCCATGATCGGTTGTACTCCTCGAATCCGTTAAACCTTTAGATCACACCCATTTCCATTTTCACAAATTCATCAAAACAAGAATATGATTTAAACCCATTCAAAACCAAACCTTAAACATTCACATCATCATAAGAAAAAAAATCCAACCATCAACAACCCGATATAGCTATAAACAAATTTACGAGAACCCGATTCACGGCTCACAAAAAAAAAACACTATCTATGAACAATAAAATAAAATAAACAAACAATAAATTAAAATAAAACAGTACCTAGTGTTACGTAAATCTTCACAACATGTCATTCTGATAATTTTGAAGGGTGTTGCTCTTCTCCATGATGATGCTCATGCCTAATATTGTCGTAGATTCCCGATCTTAGTTCATACAGATCAATTTGGTAGTCTGAACCTGAACAAACGATAAGTGGAATATCTATATACGGGTCTAACCAAGCTCGATGAAGTCTAAAGTGAGTTTTCCTCCCGTAATCCTCATTCAAAAAATCTATGACGATCTTAATCGGACTATGTTCAACCTAAATATTGTAATTAAGATTAACCTCATCGCCCCATTTCGAGATTTTGGAGGCCTAAGGGCGAACCTAAATATTAGGGCCCTAATTAGATCCAAATTTTTTGATTATTTGATTTTTCGGTCCAGACCAAAAAAATAAACAGTTGTTTGGTTCAAGTTTTTTAAAGTTTCGATTTTCGATTCGGATCGCGAATAAATTTTATTTTTTGGCTTTTACATAACTTCTATATAAAATTTAATTTTACAATACTTTTATGTACTTTTTATAGATATTGTATCAAAAAGTTATTATTATATTATTAATAGCTATATTTTTTATATATTAGAGAGAATGAAGAGGTGTGAGAGATAGAGATTTGGTGTATACGAGGAGATGAAGAGACGATAGAATTGAAGAAAGAGAATGAAGAGTTGAGAAAATTTTGCAAGCCGGGTTGGCTTTAAACTTGAGAATTTCAAATGACATGATTTGATTTGTAATTTCAGATCCCCTATGTAATGTGCACTTTTAAGTTGACCAATAATTTGACTCAATTACATATTTCAAATTCTAAATCATCCAAATATATGAATTGACCAATTCAGGAAAGAAAATTCATACTACATTAATTAAGGGCTAGGGTAGAATCAAACTTGACATAAAATTATTAACTCACCAACGTCATCCAGCAAGTGTCTCATATCATATTGTGTATGCAAGATTGCAACATTCGCAAAATAATCATATTGATCATAGTACAGTTGTTTGCGACAATGTTTATCCCAAGAGCTCATCCTATAATGTTGAGTATCATAGTCGGAAAAAGTTGGTGATGTAAATTGTAACTCCTTTCCGAGTGGTGTCTCATCCATCTAAAATTTGGTAAAGGAGACAAAAGGTGCATAACAAACTTTCTATCCAAAAGAAGTTTGGTAAAAGATAGAATCGGAGTGAGAACTATTCTAAATCCCCTCGAGGGAGGATCCGGATTGTGGTGGTTATTTGCATATATTTATGTTACCAAATTTTGGAAGGGCCTCTTACGCTAAGAAAATATAGGGCATGTGTTGATTGTAATTAAAGTCAAGTTGATTCCTAGAAACATAAGGAGTATATTTGTATATGTTCAATTTATTTGATGGTTGGCATCTCATTAAACTGAATTTTGGACTAACTGATCATCAAACTTTATCAGTCATGAGCCTCTTTTTCATAGAAATTGCAAAATATCGAGTCATCTATAAGTGATTTACCCTTGGTATTCTGCTAAAGTTCCCTGAAAAGTTACTTTTTCCATACAAGAGCTTGCAAGTTGCATCAATCAATCTATACAATTGTTTAGGTGACGTTTGGAGTACTTGCCTAACTTTTAAAGACATCATAACTAGCGAAAATTCTAAGGTGATCATAGTTAAAATATGATCACTGAAAATGTGGGGCCTCAATGAATATGAGCCACAAATTTCACATGGTCCACTTTTATTTTCTTTTTCTAAAAAACATTTCTAATATGTATGAAAATACTTTAAATTAATTTCTGAAAATTCTAAAACATCCAAAAATAAAATTTTCAAAAAATAAAAAAAAATTAAAAATTCAATTTTTTTTGGAGATTTTCTCTGTTCGAAAAGGCGAAAATTCAATGGCAAAAAACGTCCGAAAAGGCGTTTCAACCATGGCCCAAACGCTTTTAGGGCACGTTTGGGCCATGGCCCAAACACCTTCTTGAGACATTTGTGCCAAGGTACAATTGTCTACTAAAAACGTTTGGACCTAGGCTCAAACGTCTTTAGCGAGATGTTTGTACCATACCCAAACATCTTTTACGGATGTTTTGGTGTTTTTTTTTCAAAAATTGTCTTTGATTGTATTTCTTGTCTTTTTTTCACGTGATTTTGAATTATTATTAATCACAAATTGTTAGGGATCAACAATATTAAGAATATTAATTGATAATAATGAAAATAATATCATTAAATTAATAATAATATTACATGTTTGGTTAACAATTACCTTCTAATTGCAATTACAATAAAAAAAATCATTATACAAATATTCTATCGTGATGCTTTTATATGGAATAAAGCATTAGACCATTATTTTCTACTATAAGATAAGTTACGAGGAATATAATTGCATTAATGTGTTATAAATGATTTATCTCGTTATTGGTCAATTTAGAGAAGAACTATTAAAATGGATGATCAAATTAACCCCTTTTAGTACGATAAATGATTGACTTTTGTATGGATCAAACCCATATATCATTATCTTGTATAAGATAAGATATGCCGAATGATATAAATGTATATTAGAAATGATTTGTATCGTTATTGGGCAATTTAGAGAATAACTATTAAGACGGATGATCAAAACAACCTCTTTTACTATTTTGATTCACTTTTGTATGAATGAAACCGTAAAACCATTATTTTGTGTAAGATAAAATACGAGAGGAATGGTATTAATGTATTTTAGGAGCGATTTGTATTGTTATTGGTCAATTTAGAGAACAACTATTAAGATGGAGGATCAAAATAACCCCATTTCGTACAATGATTGACTTTTGTATGGATGAAACCCATAGACCATTGTCTTGTATAAGATAAGATACGATGAATGGTATTAATGTATTTTAAGAATAATTTAGATTACTATGTTTTGTATAGATGAAGCCCTCTTACCACTATTTTGAACAAAATAATGTCCAAAAAACTACTAATTTTATTTAGAAATGAATTGTGATTCAATTAATCAATTTTGAGATAAGGCTTACAATTTAGGATATGTCCCAAAATTATAACTAGTAATAATAACAATCAATCAATAATAATAATAATAATAATAATAATAATAATAATAATAAAGAATATTAGTAATAACATTGCATATAATTTTTTTTAAACAAAAACATATGTTACTCAAACATGCGGGAGATGAAATAACAATGATTATTAGGACGCTATTTTAGGACAATGAAAAGTTAAATGTTTATTAAGTATCAAACATTCTTAAAACTTATCAAATATGAATTAAGCGTATCGATATGTGATAAGTGTAAATTATTATATATTATAACCTTCTTATTCCCTCTTACTAGCTCTATATTAGTATCATAAATTACACGTTGGGGGTTTTAATAGTTTTCATAGGTTATCTAATAATTGTGCTTATATGATTATATATTAGTTTGACCTATGTTATATTTTATACTAGTAATAATTTATCGAATGTTGACAGGTACATTATAATGTTGGAGTGAAAGAAACGCAATTGGGCCTTAGCAATTTTAATGGGTTAAACCTATTTGAATCGAAACAATAAAGCAAGAAGAATAAAAGGAAGTTGGATTTCCTTTTTATGTTGAATCACGTCCAACTAAGGAAGAAATGGGCTAAACCCAATTCTGCTACCAAGCAAAGTCACACAGCATTTGAAGTGAAGAAGAAAAAGACAAAAAAAAATCTTTTTGGGCTATGAAACCCACACAGCAAAGGAGTATCACACGTACATCAAATGAAAATAAAGAAAAGAGGAAAAGAAACAAAAGGACCAATTGTTTTGTTGATGTTGAGATACCGTTGCGACAAGGGTTTTGGGATGGAATAAAAAGCAACGCGATAGCGGCGAAGAAGGAGGAGGGAGCACGAGCAGTTCGACGAAGTAGAGCAACGCAGGACGGTGGGAGTCGAACTTCGAAGCTTTTCATCCGATTTCCGACCATGATTTATCATACTTTGGTGATGTTTCCCTAATTTATGAGTAGCTAATTTCTTTTCCTAGGACTTAGATGAAACCCTAATATTATGAATTGATATTTTAATTGTGTTTAATAATTGATTTTTGGTTTATGATTGCATAACTATTGAGATTAATGTTGGGTTGATTATTGTTTTCAATATAGATTGATGATTGTTCTTGTAGAATTAATTATTGATTTTTTATTGTTATGAAATTTACATACTTTGTTCTTGTAGTTCAAAGTATGATGTTATGCAATGGTGTTTGATGATTTGTGGTTAAAAGTTGAATAATTTATGCTTTGGTTAGATAAGTTATGTCACCTAATTGATCACAATACTATTTCTTTGAGTATTCCGGCTTGTAGTTTAGGATACTTGATAAAGCTATTAATTCTCATTCCAATTAATCTATTAGTCATATTATTTGTGGTGGATTCATTGTCCTAGATTCCGTATTATTGCTCGCTCTCCGATTCACTTTTTTTATTACCAAGTTTATTTAGTTCTATATTTTAGTTTACTTTAATTAGTTCAAAATCAAATCATTATATTTATATTTAGGATAAAATTAGTAGACATTAGATTTAATTTTAATCAACTGTTCCCTGTGGATACGATACCCTAGTATTTATCACTTACTATTAAGTCTTGTACACTTGCAAGAATAGGGTTTTATAACTTGTTCAAAATCGCTATCAAGTTTTTGGCGCCGTTGCCAGGGAACAGTGTTGGTTAATTTAATTTAGTGTTGGCTAGTTTATTTCTTATTATAATATTAAATTTCTGTTTTTCTTATTTGCTTTTCTTTATTAGTTTCTTTGATATTTTCGCTTGTTACAAGTATTGAAGATTGGAGAGAAGTTGTCGAATTAAATCTCAAAGATAAGGTGCTTTCTTTCCACTTTATACTTCTATTTTGTGTTTGTTTTTGTGTTTTTAGTTAATGTTAGGTCGTAGGTCATTATCTTTTGATTTAAATCCCTATAATCCCCGAAATTGAACGCACACTTGGAGACTTAAGGGCTTTACGTCAAGTTAATAACTCGATTCGAGGCTCGAGGCCGAGGCCGAATCTAATTCAATAGGTGACCCAGAACCTAGACAACTTAGTGAGTATTTCACTCCTGGTAGCTACACTTCTCCTGTAGGTAGTCGAATGCCCACTATAACTAGGAAATTTGAAATTAAACTTCAGACTATTCAATTGCTTCCTTCTTTTTATGGTCTTGAATCGAAAATTCATATAAGCATATTGATGAATTTCTAGAGGTATGTTCAACTTTTAATCTACACGATGTGCCAAATGAAGAAATTTATTTCTTACCTTTTCCTTTCTCACTAAAAGATAAAGCGAAACATTGGTGGACTACAAAAGAAAACATTACTAATTGGCAAAATCTTGTTACTCAATTTCTAAAGAAATATTTCCCAATTGGTAAATTAACTAAGATTAGACGCGAAATACAACTTTTTCTCAATTACCTAGTGAGCAATTCCATGAGTGTTGGGAGAGATTTAGGGATCTTTTACGTAGTTGTCCACACCATGAAGTCCCTAAATGGCAACAAGTGCAAAGTTTTTATTCTGGTTTAGATGAGCGTAATCAACAAATGATCGATGCTTCTTGTGGTGGTACCTTTTTCATAAAAACTCCTAATGAAGGATGGGAACTATTTGAGCATTTGAGTGATAATTCTCTACAACATGCTAATTCTTCACGTATGGGAATTTCTAGATCACTAGGAAGTAAAGGTGGTATTTATGAAATCTCTCATTCTCCCGATCGTCAAGCAAAGTAGAGGTTCTCACTAAAAAGTTGGATCAATTAATGGCTATTAATAACATGAATATGAACCCCACTACTTCTCATGATGTATGATCAATATGTGCGAATCCTAGTCATTTGTCTCACAATTATCCTACTATATACTCTAAAGTATCACATGAACAGGTGAATGCAGCATAAGAATACCCTCCGATCCGCACAATAATCCATATTCAAATACGTACAATCAGGGTTGGAGAAATCATCCGAACTTCTCCTGGAAGCAAAATTCTGGTGAGGTACAGCAAGGGCAGCGAGCTACTCAAGTTAATCAACCTGGTATAAGTAACATTCCTCCTGGTTTTCAAGCTCAAAGGTATGCCACACCTATTGTTCTCTTTGCACAACCTGCTCCTAATTACGAATATGAAAAAATCATGTCTTCACTTGGGGATTTGTAACTTCTACATTAGGTACTATTACTTCTTCTATTAAAGCTTTGGAAAATAAGATGCATATAGTTGATTCTCATACTCGAGTCTATAGCTAAGCTTGAAACGCTAAATAGGCCAACTAGCTAATACAATGAGTAAAAGAGACGATGGCAAGTTACCTAGTAATTCAGTTGAAAATCCTAAGAACCATAATTATGAACAAGTTAAGGCTGTTATGACTCTTAGAAATGGCAGAGATGTAGATAACCTAGTAGAGGAAAATAAAAAGCATGATAAATTTTGATGAGTTGGAAACCAAGGAAAATGAAAACCGAAAAAGGAAATGATAACTCCCTTTCCCCTACTGTTTCTAAATCTTCACATTCTATTCCTTACGAACCTAGAGTTCCTTATCCTCAAGCTTTGGATGCACCTTCACCTTATGCTAAGAATAAGCAAAAGAAGTTATTTTAGAGACTTTCAAACAAGTTAAAATCAATCTTCCTCTCTTGGATGAAATAAAGCAAATTCTTGCCTATGCTAAATTCCTTAAAGATATGTGCACTTTTAAAAGAAAATCGAAGGTACATTGTTCTAAAAAAGTCGTCATAAGTGAACAAGTAAGCTCTATTTTGCAGTTTAACAACACACCTAAGTTTAAAGATCCTGGTGTCCCTACTATTTCTTGTTATATTGGTGATCATAAAATTGAAAAGGCACTTTTAGATTTAGGTTCAAGTGTTAATCTGATCCCTTATTCTGTGTATGAGCAACTAGGCATAGGTGAGCTACACCCTTCTAATTGTACCTTATAATTAGCTGATAGGTCTATTAGAGTTCCTCGAGGTAGGATTGATGATGTTCTAGTTAAAATTGACAAAGGTTTCTTTCCTGTAGACTTTGTAGTATTAGATATGGAGTCTGGTAACCCTTCTAAAAATATTCCTTTAATTCTTGGGCGTCCTTTCTTAGCCACTGCTGATGCTACTATAAACTGTCGCTCTGGAGAGATGGTGGTTTCTGTTTTAAATATGAGAATTAAACTGAATATTTTTAGAGCTTCTTCTCAACCTACATTTGAAAATGAATCTGAATGTTTCTTTGTTGATTTGATTGATGAGTTAGTTGAGGAGGCTTTACCTGCACTCATATCTAAAGATGCTCTAGAAACTAGTATTGCACATGAAAACATTGAGACTTATAACTTAGGAAATGTTTCTCAAGTCTTGAGCTCCATTCTTGATCAAACTTCTATTTTAGAAACTTCTTCTTGGGTGTCTAGAAATGAGCCTTTACCACCCCTCTCCGAGTCTCCAGCCCCATCATCTATAGTTTCTCCACCTAAACTTGAGTTAAAACCTCTTCCATCAACACTCAAGTAGGCATATCTAGGATCTAATGAGACTTTACCAGTTATAATTTCATCTGAATTATCTAATGAGCAGGAATCAGCGCTGATTAAGGTTTTAGCAGAGCATAAGAGAGTTATAGGATGGTCTGTAGTAGATTTAAGAGGAATTAGTCATTCTATTTGTATGCATAAGATCTTTTTAGAAGCAAATGCTAAACCTACTAGAGAGATGCAACGAAGGTTAAACTCACACATGAAAGAAGTAGTCATGAAAGAGGTCATGAAACTTTTAGATGCTGGTATCATATACCCTATTTCTGACAGTCAGTGAGTTAGTCCTGTGCAAGTTGTCCCTAAAAAGTCTGGTATTACAGTTGTGAAAAATAGTGAAGGAGAGCTTGTTCCTACCAGGGAAACCACAGGTTGGCGAGTTTGTATTGATTATAGGAAGCTTAATTCCGTGACTAGGAAAGATCATTTTCCTTTACCTTTTATTGATCAAATCTTAGAAAAGTTAGCTGGTCAAAGTTACTATTGCTTTCTTGATGGCTATTCTGGTTATAATCAATTGGCTATTTATCCTGAAGATCAAGAGAAAACTACTTTTACATGTTCGCGGTACTTTTGCATTTAGAAGAATGCCTTTTGGGTTATGTAATGCACCTTCTACTTTTCAAAGATGTATGATGTCGATCTTTTGTGATATGGTTGACAAATTTTTAGAGGTGTTTATGGATGATTTCTCTATTTTTGGGTCTTCATTTGATGAGTGTTTAGGTAACTTGACTGCTGTTTTAAAGAGATGTGAAGAAGTAAATCTTATTCTGGGTTGGGAAAAGAGCCATTTTATGGTCAAGGAAGGTATTGTTTTGGGTCATAGGATTTCCAAGAAAGGTATTGAAGTCGATAAAGCTAAAGTTGATATCATCTCTAATCTTCCTATTCCTATACGTTAAGCATGTTAGATCCAATCTAGGCCATGCGAGTTTTTATAGGAGATTCATTAAAGACTTGATAAGCTTGTTAGACCCCTCACCCATCTTCTTGCTAAAGATACCACCTTTGTTTTCGATCGATCTTGTGTTGAGTCTTTTGAAAAGATAAAATCGTTGCTTGTGTCGGCACCTATAGTGCGGCCCCTAATTTTTCCTTGCCTTTTGAAATTATGTGTGATGCATCTGACTACGCTGTTGGTGCAGTACTTGGTCAAAAGGTAAATAAAGCAACTCATGTAATTTATTATGCTAGTCGAACTCTTACGGATGCTCAGAAAAATTACTCTAGCACTGAAAAAGAGTTACTAGCGATTGTGTTTGCACTTGATAAGTTTCGCTCATATCTTCTATGCTCGAAAGTCATAATATATTCTGATCATGCAGCTTTAAGATACTTATTGTCTAAGAAAGAGTCAAAGCCTAGACTAATTAGGTGGATTCTCCTGTTACAAGAATTTGATATTGAAATTAAGGATAAAAGGGGATCCGAAAATTCAGTCGCTGATCATCTTTCTAGGCTTATTCTTGAACATACTAATGATTTAGCTGTACATGATAAGTTTCCTGATGAACAATTGTTTGCAATTTCACATACACGTCTTCCATGGTTTGTGCATTTTGATAACTATCTTGCTTGTGGTCAGATACCATCACAATGGTCAAAACAAGAGAAAGACAGGTTCTTTTCACAGGTTAAACATTATTATTGGGAAGATCCTTATTTGTTTAAGCATTGTTCAGACCAAGTAATTAGAAGATGTGTACCTGAATTCGAATATCATGATATTCTATCATTTTGTCATTCTTATTCTTGTGTTGGACACTTTGGAGGTAAGAGAACAACCACTAAAGTACTCCAAAGTGGATTTTACTGGCCCACGTTATTTAAAGATGCACATCAATTTTGTCTAGCTTGTGATAGATGTCAGAAAACAGGTGCTATATCTCGTCGTAACATGATGCATCTCACCCCTATTTTGATTGTTGAGATTTTTGACGTCTGGGGTATAGATTTTATGGGTCCACCATCTTTTGGCTTTTTGTACATATTAGTTCCTTGTTGATTACGTATCTAAATGGGTTGAAGCCGAGCTACAAGGACTAATGATCATAAAGTAGTTATGGAATTTGTTAAAGATCATATATTATGTAGATTTGGGGTACCTAGAACACTCATTAGTGATGGGGGCAACCATTTTCTTCATCGTTCTTTTGAGTCTTTGCTTAAAAAGTATAATGTCACACATAAAGTAGCTACTCCTTATCACCCTCAAACTAGTGGTCAAGTAGAGGTGTCCAGCCAATCGTGAAATAAAATCTATTTTGGAGAAAACAGTTAAATCTGATAGAAAAGATTGGTCTTTAAGGTTAAATGATGCACTTTGGGCTTATCGTACTGCATTTAAGACCCCAATAGGATTGTCACCATATAGACTAGTTTTTAGAAAAGCATGTCATCTTCCAGTTGAGTTAGAACATAGGGCTTTTTTGGGCTACTACATCTTTTAATTTTGATATGAAACAAGCTGGTTCTAACCGTCGTCTTCAATTGAATGAATTAAATGAATTACGTAATGATGCTTACGAGAATGCTAAGATATACAAGGCCAAAACTAAAGCTTTTCATGATAAACATATTGCTAGAAAAACTTTTGAACCTAGTCAGCAAGTTTGGCTTTATAATTCTAAGCTCAAATTTTATCCCGGCAAATTACGTTCTAGGTGGGATGGTCCTTTTGTTGTTGAGCAGGTTTTTCCTTCAGGTGCTATACAGATTTCAGACCCACGAGATGGACGTCTTCTTATGGTAAATGGACAACGATTGAAACATGTCGTGTCTCATGACATTGAGGAAGGTCTTATTGAGTCCATTAACCTGGTAGAACCTGTTTACATTGATTGATGTATATGGTTACGTCCGTGAAGACTTAAACTTAGCGCTAATCGGGAGGCAACCCGGGATTCTATTTTACTTCTATTATTTACTTTTCATGTAGGATTTTTTTAAGTAATTAGATTTATGTTTCGAATTCCTAACACTTGGCTAGTCTAGAACTTGTTGTGTTTTGCAGGACCTTGCTACTGCCTAATACAAGTATGCAAGCATGACCATGGATTTAGAGTATAGCACATACCTCATGGACAACTTTGCACAATTCGATAATGCCTCCACATTCACAAAACATACATCCACCATCCACCATGTTGTGTTGTTCCTTTCTCTTCTTTTTCTTTTATTATTCTTGCATTGGGGACATTTGCAAAACTTAAGTGTGTGGGGGAGAATGGATGCAGCTGGCATATTCGGATGGTTTGGTGATAGTGTGTTTGTGGTTATTTTTAATGCTAGAAAGTGTTGTTTGAGTGAATTACATGCTACCAAAATTTTTGTGTGAAGTTTGTTACAAAATCCAGTTTAGTTTGATTCCCAAACTAATTGGCAAAAATATGTGTATTCATAAAAAAAATATATATATATTTTCTTGTTTTGTCATTAGTTAACTCGCGTTGGATTTATTATAAATGATATGTAAGAAGGCATAAATCCCTTTTTGACATGGTTTGTGGTACGATAGTGTTGTTTTCCCCAAGGGAGATGAGACCTTTAGTGGTGACATTTGAACCTAGTGAGGAAATTTTGAGTCTGTCTACCATTTAAGACCGAAAATCTTTCGGTCGATTTTTCTCTTTCATGTGTGATTTATCTCCTCCTTGTTTACTTATATCTTGAGTTTGCATTAATTCTCCCCAAAATCATCACTTATCCATGTTTAAAATATGATTGATGCATTCTTTTCATATTAGAGCTTCCGGAGTTTATAGGTTATATATCTACAAATACCGACTTTGATAGCCCTATTGAGCCTTAATATCCTTTTTTTTTTTTTGCTAACCATACATTACAAGCTTGTGGCCTCCCTACGATTTTTACCTTAAGTCTAGCTAAATGGAGCTATTATTAATGTTAGAGTTATAAGTATGTATTACGGTGAAAAAAAAAGTATTTATGAAAATCAAAAGGTGAAAAAAAAAAGAAAAAAAGAAAGAAAAAGAGTATGAAGATAAAAAAGACAACAACAAGTCTTATGAAGTACAAATATATAGAAAAATATTATTGTTTCATTGTTGAGATGGTTATGGAAAAAGGTGAAGGAAATGCATAAATAAAGTCGGAGTATATTGTTCTATGTTTAATTGGAGTTTGTTGTGATGTTAATATCATAGGTCATGTATTTTTGCTCCATTTAGCTTGGCTCTCTATACCACCACATCCTAAATAATTTCCCACCTTAATCAACCTTAGCCCCGTTACAACCTTTTATAAAGACCTCATGATTTAAAACATGTGATTAAGTTTATATCGATGGAGGGTGAGATGCAATTCAAGCTTATAGAGCGGGTAATCAAGTTGAGTCGAGTAAAAGAGAGACCCATCATTGTTATATTATTATCATTTGAGAGTGTTGAGTGCTCATGACTAAAGTGGGGTTGCCACGGGAGGTCGAGTCAAACTTGGGGAAAGGAAGTGGTAAGATTGCTTGGTCATTGAGGGTGCTAGATTCTTTGTTAATGTCA
Organism: Beta corolliflora; assembly: GCA_947648045.1. NCBI lineage: Eukaryota > Viridiplantae > Streptophyta > Magnoliopsida > Caryophyllales > Amaranthaceae > Beta > Beta corolliflora. Next base: position 142,288 of record CANSZD010003973.1, read on the forward strand.
TCATATTCATGCTTGTTAATTGTGACACTTAAATATTTTTGAAATGATACGAGTTTTAATGTCTATGATTACACTATTTGTCAATTGGTTTGGAAATCTTTGTTAATAAGGCTTTGTGGGTATGCCATCTGAAAATCATCACGAGACCATACTCGTCCACTAGGGTAGCCAAGGGGTTTAAAGGGCTTGTTGCACATGCTAAGTGCAATCGTGATTCCCACGACAGTGAGTTAGGTTTTACTGATTTAGTAGTATGGTTTTTATTTTATTTTCGTGTTTGATGATATTTATCTTTGCTCGAGGACTAGCAAAGTTGTAGTGTGGAGGAGTTGATAAGTGTAAATTATTATATATTATAACCTTATTATTCCCTCTTACTAGCTCTATATTAGTATCATAAAGTACACGTTGGGGGTTTTAATAGTTTTCATAGGTTATCTAATAATTGTGCTTATATGATTATATATTAGTTTGACCTATGTTATATTTTATACTAGTAATAATTTATCGAATGTTGGCAGGTACATTATAATGTTGGAGTGAAAGAAACGCATATTGGACCTTAGCAATTTTAATGGGTTAAACCCATTTGAATCGAAACAATAAAGCAAGAAGAATAAAAGGAAGTTGGATTTCCTTTTTATGTTGAATCACGTCCAACTAAGGAAGAAATGGGCTAAACCCCAGTCCGCTACCAAGCAAAGTCACGCATCATTTGAAGTGAAGAAGAAAAAGACAAAAAAACATCTTTTTGGGCTATGAAACCCACACAAGCAAGGAGTATCACACGCACATCAAATGAAAATAAAGAAAAGAGGAAAAGAAACAAAAGGACCTATTGTTTTGTTGAATTTGAGATACACGCTGCAGCAAGGGTTTTGGGATGGAATAAAAAGCAACGCAATAGCGGCGAAGAAGGAGGAGGGAGCACGAGAAGTTCGACGAAGTAGAGCAACGCAGACGGTGGGAGTCGAACTTGAAGCTTTTCATCCGATTTCCGACCATGATTTATCATACTTTGGTGATGTTTCCCCAATTTATGAGTAGCTAATTTCTTTTCCTAGGACTTAGATGAAACCCTAGTGATACGCTCAAGTTACACGTAGTATTTACGTAACTTTGGGTGCACTTTGCTAAGGGTTTGATTGTAATTGTTAACATTCGTGTTTTATTTAGCCCTTAGCGGAAGTTCGGAGCTATGCGAGATAATTTGTGTTAACGTCATGTATTCGGAGCTTCCAAGGTAAAGTGCATTTGAGCGAGCAAAGTCCAAGCATCACCGCAAGCCTAAGCATCACCACAAGCTCGCCATGCCGAGCTCTCGTGCGCACCGCAAGCCCAAGCCTCGCCCATCCGAAGATGCACGCCCGGTCATCGCAGCAAGCTACCGCAAGCCTTACGCACGCCCGGCGCCCAGAAAGCAGCCAGGCGCTCGCCCGGCTCAGCCGGCCTCGCCCGGCCGCGAAGCATGTCGCCCAGCCGCAAGCATCTCGCACCTCGCGACACCGCTTGCTCGCACCTCGCGAGTAATCTCGCACGGTGCGACTCGCAGCAGCCCGGTTCTTGGCTCGTTTTGGAAGCGCGAACACCCTTCGCACGGTGCGACCGGACTCGCACCTCGCGACCCCTAGGTCGGTCTAAATGTCGGGTGATTTTTGAGCTTTAGTATAAATACTAAAGTTGTTTTTGGACCTAGGGCGAAGCCACAAGGAGAGGGAGTCTCCAAAACTCCACTCCTCTCTTGTTGTCTTCTCTTTTTAGTTTTTATTTTCTAGTTTAGTTTTTGTAGATTTCAATTATGGGATTGGCTTATGTTATGCCGATTATAGCTTGAACCGTTCTTGAACGAGATTAACATGAAGCTTCAAGCATTATTGTGAGATCTTTCCTCTCTATGTAGTTTCTTTGATTATGGTTTTAATTTCTATGCTTGCTTTCTATGATTTTTGCATGATTATGCTAGGAACGTTGCTAGTTTGATTGTGTAATTAATCTAATGCTAGATTTAAGAATAGAATCGGATTGTTTTATTCTTTTTATCAATTGGTAGCAAACTAGGGAGTAACTCGGATGTTGATCATCTTGGTTATTTCTTGGGGAAATTGAATGAAGCTGTTGAATGTTTATCGCTTGTATGGCGTTAGCGTGTCCGTTGGTTCTCGTATTTATTCTTTGTTATTGGATTGAACTTAGACGCTATCGGACTAGGTCATCCTTTGGTTAGGGTTTTATAGTCATGCGATCGTGCTATTCAACTAGGAATAAGGAGAACGCGAGATTAATTCTCAACAATAGATAATTATGGAAATAATTAGAGTGGAGGTTCAAGGATCGATAATGAATTGAAGTGGATGTTAATCGGATTCAAGATCTTCCCATATTGATTTCTCATTTTGTTTATATGTTAGTTGTAGTTTAGTTTGTTCGTATAATCTACTTGAAACCCCCCTTTGTAATTATTAGTAGGTTTCTCGGCCCTTAGCTTAATCTAGGTTTCGAATCACGCTAAGTACTAAACTCGTCCTGTTTCCCTGTGGATACGACCACTGCTTCCATTATACTACCTTAGTGTAAAAAGAGAGTAGGAGAAATTTTATCTTTTGGCCGGGTGCGGTGCACAACGACGACACATCCCCCGCCCACCTAGTATTATGAATTGATATTTTATTTGTGTTTAAGAATTGATTTTTGGTTTATGATTGCATAACTATTGAGATTAATGTTGGGTTGATTATTGTTTTCAATATAGATTGATGATTGTTCTTGTAGAATTAATTATTGATTTTTATTCACTAGGGGAAAAAAAAAGGAAGGGCTGCGCTGGAAGGACTGCGTTTTTTGGAAAACGCAGCCCTTCGAGTACGAAGGCTGCGGTTTTCAAGAAACCGCGACCCTTTCGATGAAGGGATGCGGTTAATCGAAAACGTAGCCCTTCGTATTGTATGAAGGGCTGCGGTTTTCAGGATAATCGCAGCCCTATTAGTGAAGGGCTGCGGTTAGCCTAAAAACCGCAGCCCTTCATACACGAAGGGCTGCGTTTTCGGACTAAACCGCAACCCTTCACATCCCATCCCACATTTCGAGTTTTGCGCGCACATACACACAAGTAGCATCCCACTTTTCCAAATTTCCCTCCCTTAGACGCATTTGACGAGCGAAAAACCCTCCCTCCCTCTCACTCACTCGCACATTAACCCCTAACGCCCCATCACCGGAGCACCAACCCATCGTCGGAGCACCCACATTACTTCATTTTTCGCTCCATTCACCACCAACTTAGTGCGCACCACCCACCACAACCCTTCTCTTTCTTCTCTTCACTTCTCTTCTTTCTCTTCTTTTCTCTTCTCCACCATTTGAGTGGGTTTAGGGTGTGGAGCTCCTCCACCACTACGCAGTGCCACCACCTCACAAGTGGCAGACAACAACTACCACCACCACTGCCCCTACTCTTTCTTCATTGCTCTTGGGTTTAGCCAATTTTTTGCTTAGTTAAGTATGAATTAATCTTGTTTTTTAAGTTAGTTTTGTTTTTCTTAATTGAATTAAATGATTAATGTGCAATGTGGGTTTTGTTAATTGTAGGAAGAAGAGGCTTAGGAAGGCAAATAAAGTTCCAACTATCTCTTCTCTCTTCATTGCTTATCATTGGTGTTAAGAGGTAACTAGTTTAATTTCGTTGTCTTTTTTGTTTGATTTAATTTGTTGATGAGACAAAGTTGTCATGTGATTCAATTTGATTAAGTTATGATAATTTATTGATATATATATGTATTTCTTATAATGTATGTATATTTCTTGATATGAGATTGTATGAAAACGCAATGTAATAATTTAGCTATGAAATCTACAAGTTGTTTGAATTGTCATCATATGCCTAGATACCGTTCAAGACTTACTCATTAGGAGTAAGTCTTGAATAGTCCCCGGTTTGGGACTGTTTTTGGACGTTTGATCTCACTTAGGTGGTGAATGTGTGTCTTCTTTTCAATTCTGAGGAAATTCTTGGCTCATCGTTTCTCTACATTGTTCTCCGGGTACATATGTAGATAAGCAATTATCTATATTGTGTACTTGGAGAACTCAGAGGGAAAATGTCGCCGGATTTTCCTTAGAATTGAAAAGTTGGCATATATTCACTAGTGAGATTAGACGTCCAAGGATCGGGTTAGGTTGGAGTGATAAGGACCTTCGGTTGCATGCATACAATTGAACATGTCACTATCTTAGATTGCTCTATACGTGTGTGATTTGAATATGTGAGTGTATGTACTTAAATAATGATTGATGCATTATAATGAATGGTTGTGTTTAATTATTAGAGGTCTTCTTTGAATGAGATGGATCGTACTTGGATGTATGGTAGTCGTGAATCGATTGAGTTTGTGAAAGGGGTCTCGAGTGCACTCAGACAATCGCATTACAATATCAAGCATCCTCTGGGAGCAATCGACTTTTATTGTCCTTGTTTCGATTGTAGAAATGTGAGCAAGGTTAGTAGTATACATGTGATTAGGGGAGCATGTCTTTCGCCGTGGGTTTAGGTCTCAATACCACGTATGGGTTTGGCATGGTGAGCAGGGAAGTATAAAGGAAGCTCTAGAGTAATGAACAATGTATGTGAAGAAAAGAAGGATGAGAATTTGGATGATGAGTTCGGGGATGAGAATTTGGATGATGAGTTTTGCAGATGATGATGGGGATCGGGTAGACGAGATGATACACGAGGTTGAAGATCGGTCGTGTAAACGACCTCGTATTTTTGAGTCTATGTCCGAGGCCGCCGAAAGCCGTTGTATCCAGAGTTGTACAAAGTACACCAAACTTTCCGCGGTGATAACTACTTTCAACATTAAGTCGAAAGTGGTTGGACGGACTCTAGTTTCACATCGTTGTTGGAAGTTTTAGGCGATATGCTCCCGATGGAAATGAACGCCAAAGTCGTACTATTATGCAAAGAAACCGATGTGTCCTTTCGGTTTGGAGTACGAGCGGATACATGCTTGTCCTAACGATTGTGTGCTTTATCGTAATGAGTATGAACATTTACATGAGTGTCCACGTTGTGGATTGTCGAGGTACAAGCGTGAAGGAGTTGGAGGTAGTGAAGGACCACCGGCTAAGGTGTTGTGGTATTTACCCATAATACCTAGATTTAAGCAAATGTTCTCAATTAAAGGAGATACGAAGAATTTGAGGTGGCATACAGATCGTAGGAAGAAAGACGGTCTGTTTCAAGCATCCGGTCGATTCGCCCGAGTGGAAAAGTATCAATAGGGTGCATAAGGCATTTGGTAATGAGGATAGGAATCGAGGCTTGGATTATGTACGGATGGCATGAACCCTTTTGGCAATCTCGGTTCGCAAAGATAGTACATGGCCGGTAGTCTTAGTGGTTTATAACTTGCCTCCTTGGTTGTGCATGAAACACAAGTACATGATCTTGTCGCTTCTTATATCGGGTCCAAACAACTCTGGAAATGACATTGATGTATACCTCCAGCCGCTTGTTGAAGATTTACGGGAAGATGTGGAACGAAGGAGTGTTAGTATTTGATGCGTATGCTAATGAGATGTTCACTCTGCGTGCCATGCTTTTTTGTACTATGAACGATTATCCGACTTATGGGAACTTATTTGGGTATAAGACGAGAGGAAAACAACCCCGCCCGATTTGTATAGATGACATGAAATATACACACCTTAAGGGATGCAAACATGTGTATATGCGCACACGAAGGCTCCTCGTGACGCGACCATCCCTATCGGTTTAAGAAGAAGGCATTCGATGGGATCGGTTGAAAAAGAAGTTGCTCATAAACCATTAACTTGGTATCGAAGTTTATAATCGTGTCAAAGGCATTGAAACAATCTTTGGTAAACCCGCTAGTGAGGTTGATCGACCTACGGGATTATGGAAAAGGAGTCCATTTTTTGGAAACTCCCATATTGGAAAGATCTAAAGGTCGGACATTGTTTGGATGTCATGCACATAGAGAAGAATGTTTGTGAAGCTATTCTTGCGACACTTATGAATATTCAGGGCGAAGACAAAGATGTTAAGGCGTCACGACTTTACTTGGAAAAACATGGGCTTCGACCGAGTTGTGGGCTCTTAAAAGGGACGGAAGGAAGAAGAAAGTAGTGGAGGAAAGGGTTGATGATGAAACTTCGAAAAGTAAAAAGAAGGTGGAGGATTCGGAGAAGAATTATTTGCCACCAACTTGCTACACGATGTCACGTGCAGAGAAACGGATTTTTTGCGAGTCATTGTATGGCATTAAGGTCCCAACTGGCTACTCATCGAATATGAAGCGGTTTGTTACCTTAAATGGTGAGTTGAAGTTATCGAGTATGAAATCTCACGATTGTCATGTCATGATGCAAGTATTCTTACCGATTGCAATTCGTGGGATACTTCCAAAGCATGTGAGGCACACCATTACAGAACTTTGTTCATTTTTCCATACAATATGCAGCAAAGTCCTAGAACCGGTCGACCCTCGATTCCTTGCGAGTCGAGTAGTTGAAACTCTATGCAAATTTGAGATGTTTTTCCCCGCATTCTTTGACATTATGGTCCATCTCATTGTCCATCTAGTTCGAGAAATTAAGCTGTGTGGTCCAGTGTTTTTGAGGTGGTGTTATCCTTTTGAGAGATATATGGGCACTTTGAAGGATAAAGTTCGGAATCCTGCACAACGAAAGGTAGTATAATTCAAGGGTTGTGGGTGAAGAGATCCGGTAATTTTGTGGGCGAGTATTTTGCTAGTGTTGATCTGTTGGACTTCAGACATCCCGACACGAGGGCGACTTGAGGCAAGGGCACAATTGGTTCAAAATTGATCACACCTTCCGTAGAAAAGCGTAAACAAGCTCATCGATTTGTATTGCATCACGCAGTGTTGTCCATCCTTATTTAAATGAACATATGGAGGAATTACGTGTTAGCAATCCTGGAAAAGGAGTTAGGGCATTGGCGCAAATGCATAACAAGACTTTCATTGATTGGTTTCATAAACGAGTAGTGAATGATTTGGATGAAAGTGTTCTGAAACGATCAAGTGGTTAGCATTTGGTCCTCAGTGAGCCGTACGCTCTTATGAGGGTTATGATATTAATGGGTATACGTTTTGGACTGAACGTCAAGATCTCAAGTCAACATCGCAACAAAATAGTGGTGTTTCACTTGTGGCGTCATCTACACAATACGTCTGGCTCGAAGGATAAGTCGCCTGTACATGCTTGAAAGCAATTATTATGGGCGAATAGAAGAAATATGGGAGGCTGGACTACTGTACTTTTAATATTTGCCTCTTGTGTTGCAAGTGGGTTGACGATAATCGACGTTGCGTAAGAAAAGATGATCCTTGCGGATTCACTCTTGTTGACCTTAGTCGTCTACGTGAAGCGAGGGCCATTTGTAATTGCATCACAAGTTAAGCAAGTATTTTTTAAACTGAATCCTGGCGATAATAAGTGGTCAATTGTTGTACACGGTAAAAGGAGTATCCTCGGTATTGGTGATGTTGATAATGAGGAAGAATATGATGCATTTGAGGACCTCCCCCTTTTACCTATCACGAAAATAGTGTGGAAGATGATGTGAATATGTCGGAGAACTATATGCGTGTAGATCACACGGAAGGGATACATGTACTTGAGGATCCTAAGAAACAGCGGAAGGTCAATAAATCATGAGACATAAACTCAGGTCTGTGTAATTTCTCCAATTTGTAATTCTTTTTTAACATGATTATATGAGGTATAATGTACCTATTGTGTAGAGTTTTAGGCTTGCATTTGTTGTTGGTTGCATTTCGGGAACGAAAAGGTCATTTTAGGCCTAGTTATGCCTTTTCGCTTCCCAAATCGTACTTATCGAGTCATTTAACCCCAAATGCATTTTGAACATGATAATATGAGGCATAATGTAACTATTGTGTAGATTTTTAGGTTTGCAATTGTTGTAGGTTGAATTTTGGGAACGAAAAGGGCATTTTAGCCCAATTTTTGCCTTTTCGCGTCCAATTCGTATTATCGCTTCATTTAACCCCAATTTCATTTTGAACATGATAATATGAGGTATAATGTAACTATTACGTAGATTCTTAGGCTTGCATTTGTTGTTGGTTGTATATCGGGAACATAAATGTGATTTTAGCCCTATTTTTACCTTTTCGCCTCCAATTCATGTTTCTCGAGTCATTTAACTCCATTTTCTTTTTGAATATGATAATATAAGGTATAATATAACTAGTGTGTAGAGTTTTTAGGCTTGCATTTGTTTTTGATTGAATTTCGGGAAGGTATATGTCATTTTTAGAACTACTAACTACGGTAAATGATTGAATTCTTATATTATGTGTTTATTCCTTGGTTGTTTTGCAAGGTTTATATGAATAACACACCACGTTTGAGGGCCTTCACCACAGACGAATTACATGAAGTTCGGGATAAGTTGGCGTCCCACATTTGTGATGATTGCTTATGATACATCTACTAGTTTGTATCAATTCTATGTACACTTTTTACATTATTAAATATATACATATTTAAAGTTAATTATTACGATCAAAAACTTGTCATATATTATTGCAATTTGATCGGTTTTTTGTGTCGAATGAAGGTTTTGGGGGTGGGGTGGGGGTGGGGGGACTTCCATGGGTGTTCTTGCTGGTAAGGTATGGGTCGGTTGGGTGTTGGGGTGGGCAGCAGCCAATGGGTGGAGGAGGTGGCGAGAGGGTGGGGTGGGGTGGGGGTGCGGGGGAGTGAATGGGGTGGGGGCTGGGGTGGGGAGCGGGGGGCTGGGGGCGGGCGGGGAAGTGCGGGGGTGGGGCGGGTGTGGGGGTGGTGGGGTAGGGGGGGTGGGGGGGCGGGGTGGGAGTGCGGGGGGGTGGGGGGGTGGGGTGGGGGCGGGGTGGGGGTGCGGGGGGGCGGGGGGTGGGGTGGCGGGGTGGTAGGGGGTGGGCGGGGGGTGGGGTCTTTGGGGCTGGGGGGTGGGGGAGTCTTGGGGTGGGGCAGGGTTGGGGTGAGGGGGGGAGGGGTGGGGGGTGGGGGGTGGGTGGAGGTGGGGTGGCAGGGTGGGGTGGGGTGGCGGGGTTGGGAGGGGGTGGGGTCTTTGGGGTTGGCGGGGGTGTCTTGGGGTGCAAGGGGTGGGCGGGGGTGGGGGTCTTTGGGGTGGGCGGGGGTGGGGAGTCTTGAAATTTTGAAGTCTTGGTAGTGGGTAGCGGGGGTGAAGTTGGGCGAGATTTAATTTATTTTTTAAAAAAAAATTTTGAATTTGAAGGGTTGCGGTTTTAAGCCTAAACCGCAACCCTTCACTTAAAAGGTGCGGTTTAGGCTTAAAACCGCTTGGCCCTTCATTTAAGAAGGGTGCGGTTTATGCAGAAAACGCACCCTTGAAGCTTAGAAGGGTTGCGTTTTTGGCCGAGCCGCGGCCCTCGTTGTGAAGGGATGCGGTTAAAAACGGCCCTTCTTATCTATTAAAGGGTTGCTATGGAAAGAGCTTGGCCTTAAAAACGACCCTTAGAGGTCATTTTGGCTTGATCCTTCCTTATTTTTCCACTAGTGATTGTTATGAAATTTACATACTTTGTTCTTGTAGTTCAAAGTATGATGTTATGCAATGGTGTTTGATGATTTGTGGTTAAAAGTTGAATAATTTATGCTTTGGTTAGATAAGTTATGTCACCTAATTGATCACAATACTATTTCTTTGAGTATTCGGCTTGTAGTTTAGGATACTTGATAAACCTATTAATTCTCATTCCAATTAATCTATTAGTCATATTATTTGTGGTGGATTCGATTGTCCTAGATTCCGTATTATTGCCGCTCTCCGATTCACTTTTTTTTATTACCAAGTTTATTTACTTGTTCTATATTTTAGTTTACTTTAATTAGTTCAAAATCAAATCATTATATTTATATTTAGGATAAAATTAGTAGACATTAGATTTAATTTTAATCAACTGTTCCCTGTGGATACGATACCCTAGTATTTATCACTTACTATTAAGTCTTTTACACTTGCAAGAATAGGGTTTTATAATTTGCAATAATAATAATAATAATAATAATAATAATAATATTAGTAATAACATTACAAACAATTCTTTTTAAAAAAAAAAACATATGTTACTCAAACGTGCAGAGATGAAATAACAATGATTATTAGGATGCTATTTTAGGACAATGAAAAGCTAAATGTTTATTAAGTATCAAAAATTCTTAAAACTTATCAAATATGAATTAAGCGTATCGATATGTTTATGAAGCATTTAGCATCCATGGTACATTTACAATTGTTGAGAACAATTGAATGTGCTGATACCCCTGCCAACATGGTCACTACTCCTGCCACAAAACACTCTTATTCGAATGTGGCCCAGGTTCGAATCCTCTTACAATCCAGCAAATTATGATTTTTTTTTTTAACTATAACTCTAAAGTTACCAATGACTACTTGGTAAAAACCAATATTTTTTAACAATTTTGTCATCAATTTTTACCTTAATCATCATATGAATACAAATTAAATTAATTTTAAATTAATCATGAAGAGCGTATTTTAGGAACTTAATTGATTTTTATGGATAAATACCATTTTTGTAATTGCAATTAGAAAGTAATTGTTAAGCAAACATATTAATATTATTATTAATTTATTGATATTATTGTCATTATTATTATTATAAAATATTCTTAATATTGTTGATTTCTAACAATTTGTGATTAATAGTAATTCAAAATCACTTGAAAAAAGACAAAAAAATACAATGAAAAGCATTTTTTGAAAAAAAAAACACCAAACATCCAGAAAAGACGTTTGGGCCATGGTGTAAGCATCTACTAAAGATGTTTGGGCCATGGTATAAACATCTGCTAAAGACGTTTGAACCATGGTCCAAACGTCTTGAGCAGACGTTTGTACCATGGCACAAATGTGCCATAAAAGCGTTTGTGCCATGGCCCAAACGTGCCATAAAAGCGTTTGTGCCATGGCCCAAACGCCTTTTACTAGACGTTCGTGCCATTTAAATTACGTCTTTTCCAGAAAGAGAGAATCTCTAAAACAAATTAAAATTAATATTTTTTTATTTTTCGAAAATTATATTTTTGGGTTTTTCAGAATTTTCATAAATTAATTTAAGGTATTACAATGTTTAGTAGCTTTTCAAATATTGTCCTATTAATACAATTATGTTTATTTCTGAAAAATTAGTTCTCTATTACCATGTTTAGTAGATTTTCAAATATTGTCCTAACTATACAATTGTGTTTTGGAAAAATTAGTTTAATTATGAATTAAAATTTATGACAAATATTAATTAAAATGATATCGTATTATTCATAGCAAACTGTCATGTTTGGTATAAAAATATAATTATTAACGATATTTGATTAATAATAATTCAAGATAACATTAGAAAGGCAAAACAAATATAATCAAAGGCAATTATAGTTAAAAAAATTCATAATTTGCTGGCTTATAAGAGGATTCGAACCTGGGCCACATTCGAATAAGAGTGTTTTGTGGCAGGAGTAGTGACCATGTTGGCAGGGGTATCAGCACATTCAATTGTTCTCAACAATTGTAAATGTACCATGGATGCTAAATGCTTCATAAACATATCGATACGCTTAATTCATATTTGATAAGTTTTAAGAATTTTTGATACATAATAAACATTTAACTTTTCATTGTCCTAAAATAGCATCCTAATAATCATTGTTATTTCATCTCTGCACGTTTGAGTAACATATGTTTTTTTTTTTAAAAAGAATTGTTTGTAATGTTATTACTAATATTATTATTATTATTATTATTATTATTATTATTATTATTATTAATATTATTATTATTATTATTATTAATATTAATATTATTATTATTATTATTATTATTATTATTATTATTATTATTATTATTATTATTATTATTATTATTATTATTATTATTATTACTAGTTATAATTTTGGGATCCCTACAAAAGTGGATCAAAGTACTAAAAGGGGTTATTTTGAATATCCGTCTTAATAGTTATTCTCTAAATTGACCAATAATAATACAAATCATTCTTAAAATACATTTATATCATTCGGCATATCTTATCTTATACAACATAATGATCTATGGGTTTCATCCATACAAAAATCAATCATTTATCGTACTAAAAGGGGTTAATTTGATCAGCCATCTTAATAGTTCTTCTCTAAATTAGCCAATAACGATATAAATAATTTATAACACATTAATACCAATCCTCGTAACTTATCTTATAGTAGAAAATAATGGTCTAATAGTTTCATCCATATAAAAGCATCACGATAGACATATCTAGCTATATTTGTATCATGATTTTTTTATTGTAACTGCAATTAGAAATTAATTATTAAGCAAACATGTTAATATTGTTTTTAATTTAATGATATTATTGTCATTATTATCAATTAATATTCTTAATATTGTTGATTTCTAATAATTTGTGATTAATAATAATTCAAAATCACGTGAAAAAGACAAGAAATACAATCAAAGGCAAATTTTTTTAAAAAAAAGCACCAAACATCCGAAAAGATAGTTTGGGTCATGGTACAAACATCCGCTAAAGACGTTTGAACCATGGTCCAAATGTATTCTTCAGACGTTTGTACCATGGTCCAAACGTCTTTAGCAGACGTCTGTACCAAGGCACACACGTCTTTAGCAGACGTCTGTACCAAGGCACAAACATCTGGAAAAAGCGTTTGGACCTTGGCCCAAACGTGCCCTAAAAGCGTTTGTGCCATGGTCCAAACGTTTTTTCTGGACGTTTATGCCACTGAACTTACGTATTTTTAAGCCAGAAAAAATCTCAAAAAAAAATGTTGAATTTGAATTTTTTTTTTTTCTGAAAATTTTATTTTAGGGGTTTTTAGAAATTTTTAAAATTATTTTAAACATTTTCCAAAAATATATCTGATTTTAACAAAAGATTTGAAAAAGAAAAAAGAGGGATGAGTTGGCAAAACATGTGGTTGTAAGTTGTTTGACTTTGGTTGACTTGATGATCATAATTTTTGTATGATCACTGAAGAATCATGGTGTTAAAAATATCAAGTTATTTAGGTGACGTACGTTTTGTGTTTGATGCATCAACCTTCTTGCAATTGTTTCTATAATACTGACTTAATTGTTCAACAAATTATATTTTTTTCTTTTTCCTATATAGGGTCAACTTTGCATTTGATGCGGTTGACGGCTCAGACTCTATGAAGTTCACAATCTTCAATGACGAGGTGGAGAAGCTATTTGGAATGAAGTGTCTAGAGTTAATTGATCTAAAGACTTCTGTGAGTGGCATTTTTCACCTTACTTTCCAAATGGATATCACAGAGCCATTCTTTACATATACAAAACTAAGTTATGTCATGATCTTATAAGAAATAAACTAATAACACAGGTTGAATAGTGAAACAGTAAAAGAAAAAGAAAGAAAAAACACCACAGTCAAACCACAAAAAACTAACTGCATACACACATGTACGAGTCTCACAACCATTTACATTCACATTAAAATCATAATAAAAGTGAAATGATACTCAATCCCCCCCTCACTTTAACTTGTGGACCTGCAAGGAGCTTTTTATTTTCTTTAGTAAATTTATTTACTAATAATAAGTTGATTTCCAAATTCTTCCCAAACCTAAATATATAATTGGTTTGCAGAGATCCTAATATAAAAATGAATATGTAGAAAACATATGGAGTAAATTAGTTCATAAATTTTCAATCCTGCCACAGAAATTTATTTGCTCAAGGTTTTTATCCGTATATGATTTGATTCCCTTTGAATTCATCTACTTACTCCGTTCCCCAATTTAGTTGCGACACTTTCTATTTTGTGAGTTCCAATTTAGTTGACACTTTATTTTGGGTAATAAACTTCTCTCTATCTCTCTCCTATCACATGGACCCTTTATTTTCTTCTCTATCTCTCCCTCTCCAAAATTACCAGAAAGTCAGTGATTTTAAAATGTCACAATTAAATGGTGAAAAGGAGGAAGTAATTAATTAAAATAAGTCCTAATCAATTTGACATGTCCGCAGCATAAGATTTACAGTGTGCTATTTCCTTATAGTTGGCCATCGTATCATCATAGGTCCTAAATATGCATCATACATGATGTTATTGGCACTACATACAACTCATTGATAATGAAATTAGGCGAATGTATACATAAAAAATACTTCTTCTTGCATTGACAAACAATCCTTCACTATACAACAATTACTAATAACAAGATTTCAACTTTGTAGGAGCAATCTGAGCAACCACCTCCAGTATTACTAGAGCTTCGCACCAAGGATGTTTTATTTCAAGTTGTTCCCACTGCAAGCCGGACCACCAGCGAAATGCTCAAGTGGACTGTTCGAGCAGCAGCTTTTAAATAGCCTTACTTTGGCAACCTTTTTGAAGCATGACACTATCATCCAAAATTATTAGGGCTACATATGCATATCCTTTAACAAACACAAAGGACCTACAAAATATACACCTATGGGCTATGTGTTACATAAAGGAAGAAAAAGGTTATATATTATCTCATTTTGACATTAGCAAGTCAATCTTTTGCTAAACAACTTTGAAACTACATGTGTAATATTGATGTATGCTCTAACTTAATGCCTATTAAAGTGCCTATTATATATACTTATGCTCTAACTTTGAAACAACCTTCTTGGGTTCTTGAAAGACTACAACTTGTGTCCTTTGACAACTACATGTTTTATTATGCAAATCATAGGTACTTCTTTACTACATTGAATTGATGAGGTAACATTTGCTATAATTAGATATGCTAATTATCAATCACTCAATATCCCACTGCCTAAAGTGCACTAATTAGTCCATAGCAACGATTTCACCACCTTAAACATGACATTTTGGGGATGGCGTGCGATGTACTCCGTCCAACAACTACTCTAATCAAAATGAAAAAAAATTGAATAACAATCATTTTTCAATTTTAATTATAGAAGAATTTGTTTATCACCAGTGCACGCAGCACGGGCTTCAACTCTAGCTATACTCCGGATGAGAATTATGTTTAGACGTTTATGAATACCTTGCAATTATGTCCCTTATGTCCCTTATTTTGAGTGTATTTATAGTGATATACTTTCGTATGTTTTTATTGTCATAAAAAAGAAAAAGAAAAAGAAAAAAAGGAAAGAAGTAATTATTTAGGGCCACTCTTTAGAGCTTTTTTCAACTCTATTTAGTTCTTCCCTAACTCGTCTGGGGCCCCGCTTTATTAATTATTAATTAATATATATTAATAAATTAATAATTAATAATTAATAATTAATAATTAATAATTAATAATTAATAATTAATAATTAATAATTATTAATTAATAATTAATAATTAATAATTAATAATTAATAATTAATAAATGACATTAATAATTAATAATTCATAATTAATAATTAATAACTACTCCCCCTCCGATCCCTAATGTTGTTCCCATTTTCCGAATTGTTGTTCCTTTAAGTTATTCTCATTTGGAATCTTTCTAAAATTAACCCACATAAAACTAACATATTTTCTTGTAACTCTCAATCTTATTGGTTGTATGATAAAAGGGATAACACTTTTGTTTTGCATAGTAATCTTGAACTTTCTTACATTAAATACTTCTTTTACATTAACTATGCTTTGGTAAGATAAAATATTCATTAATAACCGAAAACTATGCATCCTTTTAAATGTCCCATCCTGAGGTTCAATTCTCTTAATCCTCTCCCTGATTCCAAATCGGGAGAGAATTAAGAAATGAATCTCTAATGAAGAGAGGTAATTAATATATTAAGATTCTTACTTGGGAGAGAGAGTTAGTGGATTTTTTATTTAGTATTATGGGGAAAAAGTAATAAATGTGTGTTGGGAAGTGAATTTTAGGGAGTACTTTGGTTAGTGGGTAAAATTTTTATTTAATGTAATGGGAGAATAGTAATAAATATGGACTATTTTGCTATAAAAAAAGGTGGATATAGTTGGAATTAAAAATGAAAAATTCTAAATAAGAATAACATTTAGGAATCTCCAATTTAGGAAACATGAAGAACAAAAGGAACGAAGGGAGTAATATTTATTATTTAATAAGTAATAATTGATTATTTAATAATTAATAACTAATAAGTAATAGTAATAATTAATAAGTAATAAGTTAATAGTTAATAGATAAATATTAATTATTAATTATTAATTATTAACTATTAACTACTTCCTCCGCTCCATATTATTTTGGGCATTGACCGTTTGGTGAAAAACTAGGAATAATCTCTATTATATAAGTGAAATTTTTGCCAAGATTCGCCCCTTACAAAAATCTAATATACACTCCTTAATGAATTTAAATTGTCATATATATTAAATAATCTTTTCTTCTTCCTACTTGCCATATATATTGAACAAGTTAACAATGGAATTGAACTTGAAATTTCACTCAAATATTAAATTAAGGAGAATGATTTCTTCTTACATATGCCAAAAAACTCATAAAAATTAAATCGACATTATAACTGAAAGTGACACAATCAAAAGAAAAATAAAAATTTGAATTTCATATTAATAATTATACTATAATATTGT
>CANSZD010003974.1:0-30000 GCA_947648045.1 Beta corolliflora
AAAATCAATTCATCATTACTTAGACCAATATAGAAATACAAACTAGATCATGAGCTCCTCTAGTGAGAGAAAATGCTCCCTAAGATGCTAGAGTTTTCTAGAGAGAAAGCGAAAAAGAAAAAAGAAAAATCCAAAAGTTCAAAGAAGATGATTAGTTCATCTCTCCTGTACACTTCCAACAACTCTTTGAGTTCTTCCCCAGAAAATGCTCCCAGGAACTTCCCCCCCTGAAGATTTTTCACCCTTCTTGAATCATCACTCCCTAATAGTCACTTCCAAAAATCTCAGCTCCAGTTCTATCAAAAAACCAGATCTAATTCTCTCGCAGCTTTCGGCGCTTATCATCGGGTTGATTTTTCAGATCTACGGTACGATTCACACCTCTGTTCCCAAAATCGGTGGCGGCATTTCTGCTGATACGGCGGATTCCTCGTCGGTGGCGGCTGTTCTTCAAAAACCAGATAATGCTTCCCGTGTCTTTCCCAGATAAGTATCTTCTACTTCTATTTTTATTTTACTGCTGGTATTCTCTGGGACACCCTTATATGGTCTCTGTAATCAACTTTGTGTTCAGTATGACAATCTGTTTACAAGTATCTGCAACTTTATGACCGGTCTATAAATTGTTTTCTACTTACCTGGTCAAAGTGGCTAAGAATTTGTTCTTCTAGGATGTTGCTTGTCTCAAATTGCTACGACCTTCCTAACTTTCCTCTTCATGTTGAATTTTTTCATGCCCCTTTTTCTAAGTTACTTTCTCACTTGCTATGGTCCTTGCCCAGCAACTTCATTCGCTTATGATTCTTAATCCCGCAAATGACTTTCCTTATAAACTTTGTTCTCTAATTAGCATATTAGATTGTCATAATCCTTGTGATAATAATTCCTCTTGGCTGTCCTATTTAATGGGTTGGAATGACAATTTCTTTCACTTTGTTTTTTGGCTTCTTAGTAGGAAAATAATGGGTTGGGTTCTAACTGATTACAATTCTCTTAAAAGACTTGGCTATGGTATACTTTATGCTATCTCTTATTTCTGCACCATGGAGCTTCCTCATGCTGTAATTTGGTGCTCCCTTGATTGGTGCTATAATATATGTTTTTTAATTGCACCTGAATATAGCTTAAATCTTTTTTACCTCTTGATTTTATGGATTTGCTTGCTGTTTACTATCATTACTCCCCTTATGATATGATTCTTTATTGTTGGTTCCCTCTAAGTCCCAAGTGGAAGAGGGTGATCCCTATGAAAGTGGAACTTTGTTATTTTTTCTGGAGTATTTGCCTTTCTGTGAGGTTGGTTGGCAGCTAGTATACCGCTACATTGTTTCGTGGAGTTATGACTCATACATCTCTGCGTTCATGGACATAAAACTCTTTCGCTTCTTGGATTGCCTGTTTCATTCTCATGGCATGATGCTCTATAAGTGGCTTTTACCAAATGGTCAACGTCGCTACCACTTAGTTATTATGATTGGCTAGCTGTTTTAGCTAACTTGTACCTGCAGAACCTTTTAGTTTTGTTGAGATTTATCATGCTTTTTCTATTTACCTGCTCTATTTTATTCTCAATGGTCTTTCTCCACTGTTCCACTCCTCTTGAATTTGCCACTTCTGCAAAATGGTCCTCCCTATAATCATTCCCTCCGGATTACTACTTCAGAATGGCATAACCTTTGTGGAATATGGTTTTCTCAATGGACTGGTTGGCAATTTATTTTGGTTTTATTTTGGGCTTTAAGCCTCAATTTGACAGTGTTAGGTTGGCTTGTGATAATTTTTTTTCTAACGAGATATCTGCTACAGAGATCTTTTTTTTTTTTGCTTAGTCTCTATATGACTATCTACCTCTTGGTTCTTCTCTCTCAGGAGCTATTTGTCCAATGTTGGTCTATTTCGCCTACTGCCGGTTTGGTGCTTCCTGCACTGCTTTCTTCTTCCTTTTTAGATTATCAGCCATTTATGTCAATTCCTTTTACTCATGTAATCTTGCTACCAGCTACTTCCTTTTCAACAATATGATTGTACAATCATTGAATGCCTAATTTATTTGTGGTTGCATATATCTATGTCAAGACTAAAGAAATTTTTTATTTCTTTGATGGATTGGGTTTTCAAAATCTTATGGAATCGAATGCTTTGCCATTCGTTGATCAGGGGTGTTTTTCCACCCTCACCGCCTTGTTCCTCTTTCAGTGGTAAAATTTCAAGAAGGTTCAACCTACGTCCGGGAAAATCATTTTGATTACTCCTTTGGAATGGGTTTCACGACCTTATGGAACCACGTGTTTTGCCACTCTCATATGGAAAATTCAGTGTTGGGATGGAGCACTTGTGGCCTTCTAGTCCATTTGTTTCTTCATTTAAATGACCCGGCTCTTTGTGAGCCATAACGAACCGAGTGCTTGACACTCGCTTTGCACAAAGGGGTGTTTTACACCTCCTCATCCGTTTTCTTTTCTATGACGGCTTCTTTCATCATCTTTCAAAATGATCCAAGAAGAGTAAGAAAGGTAATGAGGCCTTTTGGTTGGCTCGTTTCGGTTGTGGCGTTTATGGCCCGGGTTTTTAATAAACCTATCAAACGACCCTATTTCACCAATCTGTTTATTTTATGAAGATTTTGTGTCGGAATATACAAGGGGGAAAACCCCAAGCTTTGAGTGAGCTAATCTACCTAAAGAACAAATATAATCCGGATATTGTATTCATCATTGAAACCTTATCTAATAATAATAATAGCCACCGATTCTTAAAGCACTTCACTTACACAATAATTTAGTTATCGACCAGCTTAATCATGTAGGTGGAATGTGGGTGTGTTGGAATAACTCCAATATTACGGCTAAAATCACTATTCTCATGACCGTTTGGTTCATCTCGACGTTCTTTACAAGCCACACAATAAAATGTATTCAGGTTTTGAGCACATATTGCCCCGGCTAAAAATGTTGAAAAAAGATGCTTTTCGGACTTATTTGAACAACTATATTACCTCTCTACACTTTCCTTGGCTTTTGCTTGGGGACTTTAATGAAATGCTTTCTCCTCAAGACAAATCTGGGGACCTCGCGAAATCAAATCACCAATCGATTACCTCTCTCCTCTCTCGATTCCAACGCCATCGACATCCCGTGCCTCCAACAAGCTTACTCTTGGAGAGGTTTACGTAATAATAATCTAATTTTCGAACGAATTGATAGGGCTATTAGCCACAACTCCTTTATGATGCGTTTACCGTAATCACTATTTTTTATGGTCCTTTCACGTTTCGCATCATGTTCCACTCATCTTCCCCTCCAACGAAGGAGACTACTATCGCCCACCTCCATTTCGATTTCAAAATTTTTGGACTTTAGATAAGCATTCACACTCTATTGTTAAAAAGTTAACTGAACATTCCAATTACAGGCTCTGATTCTTTCGTATTCAACAAAAACTCATTCGTATAAAAACGATCTTAAAGTTTGGGCTAAGACCACCAATAAACTAGTTACAAATGAGGAAAAAAATTAAGGAATTACAACTAAAATTGTGGGCATCAACCTTCAATGACATTTTAATTAAGCATATCAACCTACTGATTATCCAAAGGAGAAACTTTCTCTTTAATCGAAAGCTTTGGGGACGCCTCGCTTGAAA
Source organism: Beta corolliflora (assembly GCA_947648045.1). Classification (NCBI taxonomy): domain Eukaryota; kingdom Viridiplantae; phylum Streptophyta; class Magnoliopsida; order Caryophyllales; family Amaranthaceae; genus Beta; species Beta corolliflora. The sequence continues at coordinate 3,643 of CANSZD010003974.1, forward strand.
AACATGGTTAACTCAAGCATCGAACTCTCACTTCTTTCATAATAGAATGAAAAAATCTATGGCTAACATGACTATTTTTAGACTAAAAAACGATGTAGGCAAATGGGTTGACTCCCCATGACGACCTATCTCATCTATTATCTCGATTCATTCAAAATCGTTTCGCTCCGCCCACTCAACTATCATGTCGAAATTGATTTGAGCTTTCTCGACCCTTTTATATCTCCAATCATGTGAACTCTTTTACTTGCTCTCCGTCACAAAGAAAAGAAATAAAAGATGTCTTCTTATTAACCCGTAAAGCGCCCGGATCCGATGGATTTGGGGGAAAATTTACTATGCTTATTGGTCCATCATTGAAAAGAATTAGTCATCGCTGTATAAAGTTTCTTTTATCATGGTAAATTGCCCCCGTCTTTGAACCACACTTTGATAACCCTCATTCCCAAAAAGAGGCTCCTCGAATCTCCGGGATCATTTCGGCATCAATTAGTTTAATTAACACTATTTACAAAGCAATTTCAAAACTCCTAGTTAATCGCTCCGTCCTATTTTGCAACTGGAAATTAGTCCCCGCTTCAAAAATGCATTTACTCAAGAACGCTCTATTCATGACAACCTTTTGATTGCACAAGAGGCTCTCAATACTTTTCAAAAGTCTCAAAATAAAACAGGGTGGTGTGCCCTAAAGTTAGACAGTGGGAAAAAGCTTTATGACCGGATCGAGTGGGATTTTCTTTGGCAAACTCTTGAGGCTTTTGGTTTTTCCCCACTTGGATCCTATGGATTAAGGAATGTGTTAGTAATGTTTCCTATTCAATCAAAGTAAATGGTCAACCCTCCCCTTGGTTCCGACCATTTTGGGGTTCACACAAGGTGACCCCCGTCACCTTACCTTTTTATTTTATGTATGGAAGTTTTTATCCAAAACTAACTCTCCAAAGTCAATCTCGAGATTCAGTATCGGCTTTAAGTTGCACCCCGTAACCGCCAATATACCCCCGCCTAATGTTTCACGATGATAGCCTCTTATTTTGCAAAGCAACTACCTCAAATTAGAAATCTAAAACCGTCCCTGATGACTTCGTGGTCTTTCCGGTCAATTAGTTAATTTTCATAAATCTATTATTATTTTTCTAAAAAGGTCTCCTCCAACCGAAAACGACTCTAGCCGAGTCATTTTAACATGTTGCCTAATTCTTCTCTAGGAAGGTACTGGGAATTTTCTTTAGTTCCCATCATCCTCTAAAGCTGACCTTGCTCATATTGTTCGAAAGACTCGATCAAAGGATTAACCCTCGGGAATTGGGGTTTTTGTCTAAAGTCGGGAGGCCTCCCCTCATTCGCGAGTAATCTTGAAGCCTCTACCGTCTTATTCGTGCGCTCCACCATGCTTTCTCCTGATTTAGCTAAATCCATCGATACACTCCACAGAAATTCTTTTGGCGACAAAAATAAAGATAAAAATGCAACACCTCTTATCGCATGGGATACAATCCGCACTCCCAAAGCGCAGGGTGGCTCTGCATAAGAAAACGCTTCCTATGAATAAAGCTTTTATAGCAAAGTTCGGGTTGGAAAATTCTTACAACCTACCAACTTATGGGTGCAACTAATAACGCAAAAATATCTAAAGGGCAGGTCCTTCTTTAATTGTTAAACTAAATCGCACGATTCACCATTATGGAAAAAATCTTACTCCAAAGATCTCTTCCGCAAAAAGGTATTCGGTGGAAAATAGGTGATGGCTCCCAAATTCTTTTTTTGGCTTCACAACCGGTATGCCGATGAAAATTTAATGGAAAAACTTCAATTATCGTAAAAACCAGTTCATCTTAATATTCGTCAAGGAGTCCATTCTTCCTAATAGAACTTGGGATATTGACAAACTAAAGCTCTAGCACGGATTGCCTTATTAACTCCATCAAAGGCATTCCTCTCTCGCTAAAACCCCTTCCGGATGAGCCTATTTGGGGTCGTATCTCTTCAGCTTATTTACGGTTAAATCCGCTAACCTGGCTAGCTCATAATGCCGTCCAAGTCTAGAAAAATGGCCGCATCGTTGGATTTGGAACCTCGATATCCCACCTAAATCGAAAATTTTTATGGCAAATTTGTCACAACAGCCCTTGCCGAGTCATCCTTGCTAAGCGTAACATAATCCCTTTCAACCATCAGCTATTTGTAACACTCATGAGGAATCTTTAGATTATCTTTTTTGGAGGATGCCATCATCTCATCCCCCTTACAGCTTTCCTGGATCTAAAGGAGGGTTACCTCACATCTTGATCGGTCACTCTTCTAAATACTTTGTCCAAAATCGTACATGATAGTCCTCCACTATCAAATTTGTTTTCTTATGTGGAGTATCCGGAAGGAAAGAAATTCTATTATCTTTCATAATGCTTCTCTTAATGTTCATGGGATTCTCGCATAAAGCAAAAATTTTATTTTCGAATGAGTTCCGAGGAATGCAAAGGGACTTCGCAACTCCTCCGGTTCCCCGTTTCCCGTTCTTCTCTTCCTCCATCCTCTCGTGTATCCTTCCTCCATCCTCGCTTTCTGGGAGCCACCCTCCCACCTCCTTCTTCAAACTCAACTTCGACGGCTCTGCTCACGGTAAATCTGCAGTGAATGAGGCATTATCATTAGAGATGCCGCTGGCCATCTCCACCAAGCCGCAGCTTTCAACCTTGGATCTTCTTCCGTGTTCGCGTGCGATGCTTCGCTTTCTTCAACAAGGGCTTCGCCTAGTAATCCAAAGCAATATTCGTCTCTTACCTCCAAATTGAAGGTGATAATCTTATGGTCATCAACTCGGGCTGAAGGTATCCGGTCTCCTCCTCGGCGCATTGCTCATATCATCCAAGATATCCAAGCTCTTCTTCGTGTGGCTATTCGTCATGTCTACCGGAAGCAAACAAAGCAAAGAGATTGGATCGCCAACGTCGGTCATTTAGTTGATTCTCGGCTTAGTATAGATGATTGTACTACATTATGCTCTTCATTCTATTCTTGTAAACGATAAGGTTGGAGCTCCCTCGTGCGGAGGGTCTCCTAATCTTCTTCTCCCTTACCTTAATAAAAAAAAAAATAGAAATACAAACTTTTGTATATGGCAAACCACACCTTGAACAAATGGTGTAGCCTAATAAAAAAGGGCCCAAGCTAGACCTTATAATAAAGCCCAAGCGTGAATTGCTGGGATGGGTTACTTTGTAACATGGATTACTTTTGTTGGATCTAAATTTTTTTTTCTAATACTAAAGTGTTACTTTTAGTGAAACTATGGATTGTTTTTTCGAATGCTAAGGAGTTACTTTACCAAACTAAGTGGATTACTTTTTTGTAATGTTAAGGGGTTACTTTTACGAAAGTATGGGTTACGTTTTGTAATTGTAGGGGTTACTTCTACCGTAACTAGGGGTTACTTTTTGTAATTATAAAGGGTTACTTTTTTAATTATAAGGGGTTACTTTTCAATTTATATTCGTCGCCCGAAATTACTTAAAATCTCCCGTCCCGCTAAACATTTCCAACTTTACCCTTCTTTTTTTTCTTTTCTTTTTCCCAAACCACTACCTTTCTCGCCACAACTGCCCACCGCCACCTCCAGCCACCCCCACCTCAAGCCCCACCGCCACCTCGCCAACCACCCATATTTCGAAAAAATTTGGGGCTAAGGGTCGAACGTCTGGCAGACATTCGACCCATGGCCCGAATGTCCGGCTGGACGTTCGGGCCAGAGTGACAGCTCGGGCGTGAAGTTGACCTATGGCCCGAACGTCCGAGGCAGACGTTCGGGCCATGGGTCGAACTTCGCCCGGAGCTTCGCCGCCCCTTAAAAAAAGTTCAAAATTTTTTTAGTTAAGGGTGAACGCTCCGGTGGGACGTTCGACCCATGGCCCGAACGTCCGGCTCGGACGTTGGGCCATGGATCGAACTGGTCGACGTTCGACCCATGGCCCGAACGTCCGTGGCAGACGTTCGGGCCGGGTCGAACTTCCCGGCGACGTTCGACCCTTAGCCCCAATTAAAATCATTTTTTTACGGGTGGATGGTGGCAGTGGTGGCGAGTGGTGGAAAAAAAGAGAAGGGGTAAAATAGTAAATTCAAAGTGAGACCGGGCGATTTTAAGTAATTTTGGGGGAATGTTTAACAAACCCTTACTTTTTATTGAAACTAGGGGTTACTTTTACATTTATCATGGGGTTACTTTACACTTATGCAGTGGGATTACTTTTCTTGAATCTATGATTTTTTTTTCTAATGCTAAGGTGTTACTCTTAGTGAAACTAGGGGTTACTTTTTACCAAACTAGAGGTTACATTTTCAAATGCTAAGGGTTACTTTTTTGTAATGTTGAGGGGTTAGCTTTTTACTGAAAGTATGGGTTACTTTTTGTGATTATAAGGGGTTACTTTATACAAAGACCAAAACAATTCTCAATTCTCCTCCCTCTCTTGATCAAACCATGGAACCACCTGCCTCCTCCTCCTCCCCATCACCACCACACCACCACCACAACCACAACCATCGACTCAAACAACCAACCTCCATCACTCCTCTCAACTCCTCCATCAAACTGCTGCAAATGCGGTGCCCTCACGTCCATAACCCCACCATCACCCGACGCTTCTCACTTCGTCGATAGGAGAGAAGAAAATTTGAAGATAGGCGAGAGATGAAGAAGAATGTGAGGGAGAGAGAAAAAGGTCGTGAATCGCGGATGAGTCGCGAAAGAAGAATGTGAGGAAGACGATGATGAATCGCGGTCGTGAATCTTGTCGGAGATCTTCTCCATCAACGACGACGACTCGTGGTGCTCCTGCGTGGTCCAACATCGCGGCCTTAATGGCGGAAGAAGGCGAGGAGAGAGAAAATGGAAAATGGAGAGATAGAACTCGTTCTCCTTGCATTAACCTCCGCCAGAAACTCATCATCCGGCGATGACGTCAGTGATGGGAACAACACCAACAACAACACGAGAATGAGTTTGAGGAGTTTGAGGAGGATTGGAGGAGGAGCTGGAGGTCGGAAGGGTGCTCGGTGGGTGGGGCGATGGAAAGAAGCGAAGAGTGAGGAAGGAAGATGGATGTGCCGAAAGAAGCGAAGAGTGAGGAAGGAGGATGGAGCGACGAGCGTGGTCGCACGCTTTAGCTTCGGTGTGGCCTGTGTTACCAAAAACGGACTGATATAGAAAAGATACCTCAAAACTTGGGATCAATAAAAAATAAAGCTAACTTTAAATTAATATGGAAAGACATATCAAATTTGTAATTTACGATGTCATTTTCTCCTCTTTTGTGGGTGAGAGTTGTGAGACCATATTTCGGTAAACCTTGACCTTTTCTTTAATACTTCCTCCATCCTTTTTTACTTGCTACATTGTCTATAAATGAATGTTTCTTTGTACTTGCTACATTTCTTTATTTGCTAATCATGACCCACCAAAAAGTACCAACATTCCCCTTTTTTGTCATCTTCCTACCTTTAACTCTCAAATATTTGACATTTTCCTACCTTTAATGTTTTTCTTATTTCGAAATCATACATTGATTACAAGAGCACTTTATATTTTATTATGATTTATCCATTTCTCTCTTATCACACGTGTCACTCTTTTTATCTACTTCTCCTCTTCACATGTCATCTTTTAAAAACGTGGTAACCTTATGTCCCTGGGATTCGCTCTTTCCGCTATACTTTCCCCACAGGTTTAGGAATAAAGAAGTAGTCTAGCCTTTAAGGCTAAAGGCTTGTATCAATCCCAGTGAGCTCAAGAAGTCTCAAGTTTCGGGAAAGTTTAGCAAAGATGTCCCAGTAGAATCAGTTAAGGCGAAAAGGTAAAAGAGAGAAGGTGAACTCGCAAAATAGTAGTAGCGGTGTCTTTGCATTCTTGGCTTAAGCGGGAGAAGAAGGATTGGCCTCTCTAGTTGATTACTTTCATTAAGTCTTTGTTGCAAGAATCAGTTTGGCAATTGCGCCTTCCATCAGAATCCCTCGGTCTAGGGTTGTTATGTTAGCTATATTTCCCGCTATTTGGTGAGAAAGAACCTATTTTAAGGTGTTTGCAGTTTCAGTAGGACCCTAGACAGCCTTTTGTGGCTTATGTGAGAGAAAAAGAATCCCTTTAATAGGTTGTTCGGCTTTAAGATAAGACTCATAGCGTCGTTGCCTAAACCTTTCGTATTGTATTCTCCAATGCAAAATAGTAACAAGAGATCGAGTCATGAAGCACAAGAGGCTCCACCTATTTTGGATCAAATCCAAAGACACCGTATTAGCGTTCAGTTTGGCTAATGGCCTCTATCCGAGGTGAAGCAATCCTGCGTTTATGAGTAGGTGTCTAGTTGTCAAGTAAGCCACGAGGCTAGATCTCGTAATGAGAGTCAAGGCTTGTTTCTTGATAGATGCATCATATGGACACTTGTGAATGCACAACTTCGACTATTAATATTTCTAATTATATATTATTGAAAAAATATAGTAAAAACAATTACTATTTGAGCATATACATTGAGATTTACCAATAATAATTATAATAATGACATTTATTCTTACATATTAGTAATTAAATATGATTAAAGTTAGTTTCTGAACAATATAAAACATCGACACGATGCATCTGTTACAAAACGAAGGAAAAAGTTCATATAATCATGCGGTACTAAAATCATACGATTCATAGATCTAAATTAAACCGAACCTTTTAACAATTTTCAATCTTTCCTTTTCGGGTTGTTTGGATGTTTTTTCTCAAATTATACTTGGTCGTTTGTCAAAGAATTTATGTTGTAACTTGTAAGTGCCTTGAATGTTGAGAGAAGAAGAAGAGAGTCAAAAGTCGATTATACTGGGCATAAAGGACCCCGGGGCAGTGCCAAGACTAAAACCTCGTGATTTTGCCTCGTCGGATGGGCCTTGGACAAGCTTTAGAAGAGATTCAAACCCAATTTGTTTTGGGTTCATGAGTTTCGCTATTAGCTTTTGGTGTTCATGTAGAAGTGTCTTTAAACCTTTAAGATCTATAAGATTCCATTTTTAGCACAAAAGAACTCTCTTCTCTCTTTCTTTCTAATCCTTCCTCCATTGTAATCTCATTCCACCATTAATATTGAAAAACTCCAAGATCATAGGTGAATGTAGGTCACATTGGAAAACGACGGCTATATATATTACCGCTATGGATTAACTTGCAAACTCATAACTTTGACCATTGAAATATTTAAATATCAATAAGTAAAAAAATTACAAAAAGTTAATATTTACAAGTATATGTTAAAACAAATGTAACAAGAACTCATCGACTATGATTTTACTTATGTATAAATCACAAATAAAGTGAAGTATGTAAATAGTGCCAAAGTATAAAGAGTACAAATTATAAAGAAACAAAGGGGTATTTACCATGAAGAGAATCAAGTAGCAATGTAGCATACAATATTGCTAGTTGTGGAATGTGGATCGTGTTGAATTATGTAGTAACGGACTAGAGTGTTCTTGGTTACGCTTTTATCTTCCACATTACACTTTGATATGTTAGGATTTAAGAGTTTCCCTCAAAAGAAGGGTATTTTTTTTTCTTACCATTATGTAAACATATACTTTCTTTTAATTATTCGACAATTTTTTAACCAACAATTCTACTTTGAGACAAGTACTTAAACGGTTACCATTTAACACCTACTACGATAACAACAATGCTACTACTCTAACAGAGCAAAACTTTGTTTGGTTAAAGTACACATAAGTGGGTAGGAAAATACATAAACAAAAAAAAATGGGCTTTTCTACATTATGCCCCTCGTGTTTTTTTCATTTTCTACGTTGTCCCCATGTTTCGGGATTTCTACACCTGTGCCCTTCAACTTTCATTTTTTAATTCAAAATGCCATTAATGAGTTATTATTAATTACGGACGTTAGTTTTTGCATTAAATGCGTTACCTACCATTTGGTTTAACATTTTTTCCTTCTTCCTCCTTTTCTCTCTCTCCCCCTCCCTTGTTGGTACCGCACCTCTGCCTCTCCCTCCGTCCCTCCCCTCCCCCGCCACCATTCTACTTCTGTTCTCCCTCTTTGGTCATTGAACTTCCTCTACTCCTCCTTTGCTTTCGTCCTAAATCAAAAACTCAAACCTCAAAATTTTAACCCTAAAATTGCACAATTTTGAAGTACCCAAAATTGTGGGGAAATCGCACTTCAAATACGCCGACATCTCTCTCTCTCTCGATCACCAAAAACTCAAACCTTTCCGAAGTGATATATGGGCAAAGGTCTAATCTTTGCAGAAGTGGTATCCGGGCAAACACACCGCAACTAGGGAATTCTACAACCAAATTTGGGGGTGAAGTTAATTCTCTGGCCATAATAGTACAAATTACAATATGAAATACATCTCCATTAAAACTCACTGTATGCTTTAAATTTCACCAAAGTTAGAACATTTAACACCTTGAGGGATGAACACAACATTTACGATTCACCATTTCGAGCTTGAAACGAAGGATAAAGCCTAGATCCTCCCGGTTCTGTTTCGCCCCAACCATAGCTACCAAAATGCGAGAATTTCACATAGAAGAGGAAGTTTTACATAATAGGGGAATTTTGGAAGAGAAGAATTAATTTCATTAATGGAACAATTAACGTTCACTTAACAGCAATGGCATTTTGAATTAAAAAATGAGAGTTGAAGGGCACAGTGTAGAAATCCCAGAATCATGGGGTACAACGTAGAAAATGAAAAAACACGAGGGCATAATGTAGAAAAACCCAAAAAAAATTAAGTTGAATACTAGTAGAGTGGAGCAAGAAGACTTGAGTGGAGCAAGAAGACTTGACTAAAGTCTTCTCTTTAATATGAAGCTTAGATGTTCCTCCCTCTCCCGGTGTAGATCCATAACTATATTCATTATTTCTATCAGGTTCACGACCACTTTTTTCTCGGATTTTCCTCGTGAAGTTGCTAGGTACGTTGCTTCTACGTTTCAAAGACCTAGCAGATTAGACAATATCTATAGATTTGATCTCATTCGGATACTAAACAAAAAATTATAAGTCTTTGTAACACTAACTTGTTTTACTGTGTTAGCTAATCATGGAAAAAAAGGAGCACGGAGCCGAATGATCTTGGGCGGTAGCCGAGACAACCTTGAGTTCTCATTGAAAATGCTTCTTGTCCGAGATACTTTTGTTTCGTATTTTTCGTGTATGATTATTGTTCCATTTGAGTATCGTAGATATGCGCATTTTCATCGAAGTGTCTTTGCTCCCTCCTTTTGCTAATTGTATCATTCGATTCACATCTGCTAACACATAACTTCAAACAAGTTTTGCAAGAAGCTAAGATGGACCATAGAAGGTGAAGCATATGCAATGGATGGTGTGTATTGAACTTCACCAACGGGTGGGGGATGAGCTATGTCTTGCTACTACCCGGCAACGGCGGACGGTTTGTAGAGGAAGCCCGACAAAATTTGATACAAAGTACTTCCTCTACTCGAATTCTAAAGACACAACATCACACATACAAAAATGGCATCCACTTTTGTATGTGTGTTCCTCTCGCGCACGCACGCACCCACCCACACACCCACACCCACACCCACACCCGCACACACACACAAACAAACACACATACACGCGCGCGCACACACACACAAACAAACACAAACACAAACACGCGCACACACACACACTCTCGAAACCGATTTCCCCACAAGATGATAGGATCTTTATATCGGAATTGAACAAGCCATGGAATAGTGCTAAGGAGGCATTTCCTAGAGATAAGTAGTGCATCCTTGAGTTAGGATAAGATTAGATTCTACAAACAAGATCTATAGACTAGACGAGGTTAGTGCCATTTTGGTTGTTCATAAGGAAGTCATTACTGACGAGTTTGCGGAAGCTTCATGGGAAACTAATATATTTCACATAAAAGATACAAGATACCCATGAGCTTCCCATCGGAGTTGGGAAGACTAATTTTATGATGTACCTCTATCATGAAATTTACCAAGGACAAAATCGAGAAGGGCTTCGAAGTGGTGTTTAGGACCACGAAATGCGAAATAAGGCGATCGATCGTACAACTATAACAAGGTGCCACGAAGCATATTGTTTATGCCAAAAAATCGCACAAGGATGATTATTGGTTGGGACGTCGATAACTAGATTAAAGCAAGAGAAACAAAGGACGAAATTCAAATGACAAAAATAAAGAAAAGGAAGACAAAAGAAATGGTGACGCGGAAAACCCAATGAAGATGGGTAAAAACCGCGGGTGACTTGCATGTCCACAATCCACTAAGATGCCAGCGTTAAAGCCACGTTGAATACATGGACATTGGATGTTTACACGATGCTAATCATTGATAATCTAAAGTATTTGACTAAGGGAAGAGTTATACAAGAGTATCTTTGAGAAAACATAATTACTTTTTATGGCCGAGTGGAGTGAAAAGTAATTGAGTGAGGATGGCCTTTGATGATGTATTTTTCTAGGTTGTCTCCTCCGAATCGCCCTTGAATAATGCTGATGTGTTCTCCTTTTATAGCTCTTTAGGCGGTTGTGAGTGGTTGACGAAGAGACATGTGCCTCTTCTGATGGAGGACATAGTGGTTGTACTTATGGCTTAGTCTTCTTGTTGTTTGTGGACTCCTCCAAGTAATGTATATTGCTTTGACACGTTCTAGGGCGTAGTAAGTGCTTCCTTGATTATAGGAACGGTTGCAACAACTTCGTTTGGTCTATTGCTCCTTCTCGTCGGCCGATCGCATCCGTCGCGTCGGTCGATCTTCTGGCGTCACATAGAAGTATAAATCGATTATAAACTTGTCCTTGATTGGCTCCTTGATTCTCTCCAACTATTTTGACCTTGGTTGCCCGAGTAATCCTTTATCCCATGTGTCATTTGAATAGTGAAGGTGTGTGGAAATTAGGATCCCACAAACATAGGAACAACTTTTGGCTCTCTTTTGATGTTGGTAACCGCCTCCTACTATTTAGGGATTTCTTCGAGTTGGTTACGTTGTTGGGCGTCGACACTCGGCTTTCGGGCGTCGCGACAATGCTCACCTTGCGTCGCGTCGATACTCACCTTGCGTCGCGACGTCACTTTCTTGTCGTTGCGACGTCACTTTCTTGTCGTCACGACGTTTATGATCTGTCGTTCGACGTCGCTCGTCTCTTGTCCAGCGTCATTCGCCCGTCGTCCAAGCGTCATTCGTCAGTCGTCCGGAACAGACTCAGCTATGTCGTCCCGGACGGAATCAGCTGTCATCCAGACGTCATTCATTCGTTGTCCCGGACGGACTCAATTGTCTTTCAGTGTCATTACGTTACTAATCTATTGTCTAGATGTTGTTCATCGACGTCGTGTCATGCGAATTTTGACCATAACAGGTTAGCCCCCATTTTCCTAATTGAAGCATGCCGAAGATTAGGAAAATAGCCTTTGCCTTTGAACGTCATGTCTATTGTTCTTTCGCATCATTGACTATCGAGGCATGATTGTCGATTGGTGACTTTTGTCATCGTACGTTTCTTTGGCGACATGGCGATAAAAGACTCTTAGAATGAATACATAGAGTGAAGTTAAATTATATGTCGAGATAACATATCATAGGGGGAAATTTTGGCGACATGGCCACTTAAGATGTCGTAGAAATATTGCAGTGACATGGCCACTTACGATGTCGTAGAAAGAATTTTGGCGACATGGCCACTTACGATGTCGTAGAAAGAATTACGGCGGAATGGCCACTTACGATGTCGTAGAAAGAATTCCGGCGACATGGCCACCCAAGACGATGTCGTAGAAAGGGTCGGGGGACATGTCCACTTAAGACGATGTCGAAGAAAGAATTCGGCGACATGGCCACTTAAGACGATGTCGTAGAAAGACTTATGTCGACATGGCCATCTAAATTGTTGTGGGACGAAGTCTGGCGATGAAACCGCTCAAGATCTCAAAGCATGAGATTCTGGCGTCAAATCCTACCCAATATCTTAGTATAACAATAGTCATTCTTTTGTAATCATTAAGTTGCTTTTCAAGTCGCCTTATATGTGTAACCTTGTTGTGTCATGATGCAGATGTTATGTCATAGTTTATACGTCATTAAAAAGCATGTATGCATGTCGTCATACGTATCGACGCTTAGTGTGTTTGAACATATGCATGCATTAGCTCAAGATGAATAGCTTAAATGAAATAATTATAGGTGCATGTTGTTGATATACGGTGTTAAACTCAAAGGTCTTCTTGGGTGCTTTAGTGAATTTAGGCATAAATACAGTTCCATGCCAATATTCCATCATAGCAAACCATGTCATTTAGTGTCACTTAGCTAATGCATTATCCATTGTTACGAAACTTAATTTACATTGAAACACAAATGTCATGACATATAGAAATTTCATCATTGAAATATATATTGTGTGTCTAAATGCGCCCATGTATGTCTATGTGTGTCGTTTAAGCGTCGTGTGTAAATACTACGTGTGGTGTGAACATGTGTATATTTTTACCTCACGATGTAATGTTTGAACTTTAATAAATGAAGTGATCATCGAGTCGGTGCCGATATTAGGCGTTAAAGCTGTATGTGCTTAGTAGATGCATGTGAGACAAAAAAATGAGTACCTTTGTTATGTCGTCATAGCAAGTAGATCATGTGAACTAATGTCATGTGATGCTATTGACTCGATGCATGTTCCATGCCTTGGAAACTCGTGTAATCCACGTTTGTGACATCATGGTTGGTCCTTATGTCGTTTGGTGCTCGAGATTATCATCGCATCCTCTCAGTGGTAGACGTTGTATCATGTATAGATACGTGTCGCGTCGTCTTTTGGCTAGCGTCGCGTCGTCGGATGTAGGCGTCGCGTCGTCCTTTGACCAGGCGTCGTCTCGATCATCGGAGTGCAGTGTCATGTCGTTTGGAGATAAGTGTAACGTCGTCTGGAGACAAGCGTCACGTCCTGGAGACAAGTGTCACGTCGTATGGGGACAAGTGTCACGTTGTCATCGTGTCGTCGGTCACTAATTCTGCGAAAGAAAGGATACACCAACGAATGTTCTTGTGGTAACCAAGTTAGTAGTGCTTGTAAGGACCAATATAAATATATGTAATAAATCAGAAACAGAATAAAGCGTTCAAATGTTCGCAATAAGTAATTCATAGGAGTCAATGATAAGAGTAAAAATTGCAGAAATAGATTAGGAATTGTTTAACTGTCGTCATGAGTTTTAGCAACGTCAGTGACTGGTCATGGTACACCAATGATTTGTTTTCGTCGTAGCGATTCAGCTGTTGAGTCTACGTTGTCGTCCCCTAAGACTTGTAATATTTAAGATTCTATGTCATCTACCATAATATAATATATGGTCTCGTTTGCCTTTAACATACTCGTTGTCTGCTGCTCTTGACGTTGACGACGAACACTGGTTTTAGTGATGAATGCCTTATATAATGTCAAACAAATGATGTTTGGCGTTTGAAGTCAATGGACAAGAATACTTCTCAAGAATCAGAATTTTGTCAATGTCATTGCTACACGATTGACCTGTAAAACTAGTTGTAAACGCAATCTCTCTTTGGAGGTGTAAGTAAAAAGTACTTTCATAAGTATGACAAAAATATGTGTATTATAAACAAGGGATAGTCAAAACGTCGAAACATATGTAAGAGATGATGAGAATCATAAAGGTATAAGTAACAGAGACAAAAATTGCAAGGAATAAAGTGAAACGTAGAAAATCAACAATCAAGGAGGAACGAAAGTACTATAAGATTGAGTGACTTTACGATTGAGTACTCGTTGATGATGTTTTGATATCTGCATGGATCAACACAGTGCTAAGTGTGGGTGTCAGGTCCATTCGTCAATTTATTCTTGTCATCACTATCGTGACCGTAGCGTCGTTGTCATTAAACTTGTCATCATTGTGTCAAACGATTTTCAATCTACATTTTGATGTTAGCTTTGAATGTCTTATCGTTGATTAGCAATCTTGGTGAAAGAATTGAGTCCTGCAATTGACGTTAGTTCAAGCAAAAGTAGTAACCTCTTTGTCACTTTTCAACACAGAAGAGTTGTCAATGGGGTAATAAACAAAACAATAGTAAATGATAGTGTAATTACGTTATGGTTAAGTGTGACGGATACTTTACGTAATAAGTCTTCATCACAATCATCTAAACCATAGCATAGAAAACAAAGTTTTGAAAGAGTTTTGTAGCACACCTATGTGGCATCGACAATGATTACAAGTTGCAACTTACTCGACGACGTTAATGGTCAAAGACATTCGAATGTCAAATTTTGTCATGCTGGTATCAACCCCCAATGTGATCTTTGCTTGATTTTTTTGGATGTCTTTCATGTCATGATGACAGAAAGTTTCTAGCGTCTTTACTCGCTTAAGATCGTAGACTTCTTTGAGTGACGGTCCCAGTAATCCTAGTTGACGTCGAGCCCCTATGACACATATGTCGTTGACTAATATTATACCGTACTCGAATTCTATAAGCATAATTGTTAATCACTTTTGAAGTTATGACAAAAATATGATAAGTTATAATCTAAAAGTCGCAACAATCAAATAATACTATCATGTCCCCCCGTGGTGACTTTAGGACAAAACAAAGGTCTTCACACATGGAACTTAGTTTTGGGTGAAGTTAGCCACAAAATTAGATGACGCTTGTGACTTTAGAATTGTTCTTGGACGGTAACTGATAGTGTAGAACCTTGACACTATAATCTATTCTCCATTTGTCCTGACAAACTTGCGTTATCTCAAAACAAATAGATTGATGTAGTTAGTCATGTCGAATCCGAAACATATTAAATTGATACCATGATGTTAAATTGTAGTTTACCAAAGTAAATGTAAGTAATTTTAAAGAGAATTACCTTACTTGTCACGCCAAGTAAAAAGAACTTACTAATGTGTCGCATGGGTGACGGTTCGTGACGAGAGGAGACGTCTTTGGTTAAAGCTGTCACTAAGATGACGTCCTTGTTTGGTCGACGTTGGACTGTTTGTCGCGACGACTTCATTTGTCCGAGATGAACTTTTTGGGGCGCGGCCAGACTTATTGATCCGTCACGACGACCTTCTTCATTCCGAGCGCGACGACAAGACGACTTTCTTCATTTGGTCGCGACGATCTTCTTAGTCGCGACAAGCTTTTGATTGTCAAGCGACTTTGAATTTTCGAATAAGTCATTAACATATACTTACATCACGGTAAATGCGTGCTTGGTTGGTCACGATGTTAGGATCAATACTCAGTTGCATCTCCACGAGAAAAGCAAGACAAATAAAAATTAACAAATAAAACTTTGTTACCTATTTCATCGTGAAGTTGGGAAGTCAACGATAAATAAGGTATTTGCGTCATCACAGTCAACATACGCTTAATTGGATCGACTTCACCAATGTGGCTTTGATCCTCAACTTCATGAGCGAAGTCGGCTCATGCTTGAACTTCGGTCACACTATGACGACACTTTGTGCTTTGATTTTACTGAGATTTTCGGATGTCAATCGGCGTACGGGCGTCAAGACATATTCTAACGTCGCCATGCACACCGTCGTGGCCTCAAAGAAGATGACGAATCACCACTCGATGCGACGCTTCAAATAAAGCTATATGACACATAGACGAGGACTTTGTGTTTTGAAAGGATTTTTTTGTGGATATGCGCCTAAAGGGAAAATCTAGTCATCGGTCCCACGGTGGGCGCCAAATTGTTTATGCCAAAAATCGCACGGGACGATTATTGGTTGGGGCGTCGATAACTAGATTAAAGCAAGAGAAAACAAAGGACGAAACTCAAAATGACAAAAATAAAGAAAAGGAAGACAAGAAATGGTGACGCGGAAAACCCAATGAAGATGGCTAAAAACCACGGGTGGCTTGCATGTCCACCAATCCACTATGATGCCGGCGTTAAAGCCACGTTGAATACATGGACATTGGATGTTTACACGATGCTAATCATTGATAATCTAAAGTATTTGACTAAGGAAGAGTTATACAAGAGTATCTTTGAGAAAACATAATTACTTTTTATGATCGTGGAGTGAAAAGTAATTGAGTGAGGATGGCCTTTGATGATGTATTTTTTCTAGGTTGTCTCCTCTGAATCGCCCTTGAATAATCTTGATGTGTTCTCCTTTTATAGCTCTTTAGGCGGTTGTGAGTGGTTGACCAAAGAGACATGTGCCTCCTACAATGTAGGACATAGTGGTTGTACTTATGGCTTAGTCTTCTTGTTGTTTGTGGACTCCTCCAAGTAATGTATATTGCTTTGACACGTTCTAGGGCAGTAGTAAGTGCTTCCTTGATTATAGGAACGGTTGCAACAACTTCGTTTGGTCTATTGCTCCTTCTCGTCGGCTGACTGCATCCGTCGCGTCGGTCAGTACTGCTGGCGTCACATAGAGTATAAATCAGTTATAATTGTCCTTGATTGGCTCCTTGATTCTCTCCAACTATTTTAACCTTGGTTGCCAAGTAATCCTTTATCCCATGTGTCATTTGAATAGTCAAGTGAGTGGAAATTAGGATCCCACAAACATAGGAACAACTTTTGGCTCTCTTTTGATGTTGGTAACCGCCTCCTAGTATTTAGGGATTTCTTCGAGTTGGTTATGTTGTTGGGCGTCGGCTTGCGGCTTTCGGGCGTCGCGACAATACTCACCTTGCGTCGCGTCGATACTCACCTTGCGTCGCGACGTCACTTTCTTGTCGTTGCGACGTCACTTTCTTGTCGTCACGACGTTTATGATCTGTCATTCAGACGTCGCTCGTCTCTTGTCCAAGCGTCATTCGCCTGTCGTCCAACCGTCATTCGTCCGTCGTCCAGACAGACTCAACTGTCGTCTAGACGGAATCAACTGTCATCCAGACGTCTTTCATTCGTTGTCTAGACGGACTCAATTGTCTTTCCAGGTGTCATTACGTTACTAATCAATTGTCTAGATGTTGTTCATTTGACGTCATGTCATGCAGATTTTGACCATAACACATATCAGCATGGGAACCATCGGCAACATCTGTCAACAGAAGATGCGGCCAACATCATTTAACTAGCAAAATACAAATGTGTAAAATTTTCTCACTTCTGTCAATACTGTGTACATCTTTTTGAGCTTATCCCCTTAAACTTTATGAACTTATGTGTTCAAAGTATTATGGAACACTTAATAAGTGCATAAAGTTTTAGGAGATCAGTAAAAAGCTAACCTTTCTCTCTTTTTCTTTTTTTTCTTCTTTCACTTTTCTTTTTCTCACCTTTCTTTTTCCTTTCTTTTTTTCTTAAACCTCTATCAAAACTGAGTGTATAGAAATAAAATATATAAAAAGGTAGCATCATTTAATTCTAAATGATAAGAAGTTAGTGGTGAAAACTTCGGGATTAAGGTTAATCCTAACCCACAAGATACATTTTCGAAGAACCCCGACATGATAAGCGTACGAGGGCAAGATACGGGGAGAAAGCGCTAAGTTACCTACTAGATCCACTCCCTAATTATACACACCTATTCTAGAAGGCGAGGGAAACTCACTAAGGGCACAGGAGTCATTACCACACCTTTGGACCGTGGCGCTATTGGAGAGGACTAGAGGAATTATTCACGACTTAGCTATAACAGAATCTGTTAGGAAAGATTATGAGGTGGCAGTGCTTAGATATTTTGTATGGATGTGTATATAAATAGGAGCTGAGCTCACAGCAAATGTTATCCAGAAATTAAGTGAGAAAATTATGTATTGGGAGAGACCTTGCCTCTCGAATGCAAGGGTTGTATCTGAGAGTTCTCTTAATCTAATCTATCCTTAGTGCTAATTTCTTTGCTTGTTCTTGCCTAATTGTTTGCCTAATAATGTGGGTCTTAGCAATTGTGGTATCACAACATGAGGGTCCTGACTGAAAACAATGGTGGTGTCGTCGAACACCCAGACGTATCGAGCAACTCGAACAAGGTATCGGCCCGACTGCGAGCTTCCTTGTCTGCGAAGTCGTGTCGGCGAAGTGGGAGAAGTTGTAGAAACCTTGCAGGAGACTTTGGCGACACAGATCGCCACCAGCCTGGAGAAAGCTACCCAAAAGGTCGGTGAGGAGGTAGCGAATATCCACGAAAAGGATGGTGGAAGAAGGGTCGAAGGCGGTAGAGGCGGAGGATCTATTGGAGAGAGGGGAAAACGAGAGAAGGAGGTGGTGGAAATGATAATGATGATGAAGGCGGAGATGGCTATGGCGGTGGTTTCCGAGGAGGTGGTAACTGGCGAGCCAAGAAACTAGATCTACCCGTCTTCTCCGGCGTCAATCCCGACGGGTGGATCATAAGGGCTGAACGATTTTTTCAATTTTTAGGTTGTCGAGGAGGAGAAAATCGAGGCTACCGTGGTCTCGTTGGATGGCGATGCCTTGTTATGGTATCAATGGGAGAATCGCAGAAGGCCGATTTTCCGATGGTCGGAGATGAAGTGGATGCTGCTCCGGCGATTTCACGAGATAGCACTGGGATCACTGCACGAGCAGTGGTTGAGTCATGAACAGGAAGGGGGGTGGTGGAATATAGGAGAAGGTTCATAGAGCTTTTGGCCCCACTAGAAGGAATTCCGGAGTCCATAGCCCAGGCCCAATTTGTGAGCAAACTAAAGGATGAAATTAAAAATGAAGTGAGAATTATGGGGCCCAGATCCTTAGACCATGCCATGGAGCTGGCAGTACAAATTGTGGAAAAGTTAAACCACCGGTCTAAAAAAAAATGGGAATCTAAGGCATGCCCATTTTCTTCCATTAACTCAACCACCTATTCTACCAAACCCACTTACTCATACCACCCCACTGCCCTTCCATACCACTCAGCCCAAATTAATACCCTAGCCCAATCACATTAATCTAGTGCCACCATTAATTCACCCAACAGCTACACCTCCCAAAATAAACCCAAATACTCCCTACCAATCGCCAAACCCTTTGGAGAGATAAGAAGACTTAGCGAGAAAGAACTCCAGTACAAGTGTGAGAATGAGTTATGTTTTCGTTGTGATGATAAATGGGTTGTGGGCCACCGCTGTAAAAAGAAAGAGCTAAGTATTTTGTTGGGCCACGAGGAAGATGATGTAGAGTATGGGTAACTTGCTGAAAATTCTCATGAGAGTCCTCCTATTAGCCCACATTATGAGCCTACCCCACCTGAGATTTCTTTGAATTCAGTTATGGGTATTTCCAGCCCAAGAACAATGAAAATGGAGGGATCCATTCATGGGCACAGTGTGGCTGTGATGGTGGATCCGGGGGCCACCCACAATTTCATCTCTCTTGATACTGTTAAGCGTTTACAAATTCCCATCTCCTCATCTCAGCCCTTTGGGGTGTCCTTGGGTACTGGTGCAGAGGCCCATGGAAGAGGCGAGTGTAAGGAAGTACCCTTAAGCATCCAAGGCATATTGGTGGTGGAAGATTACTTACCCCTGCCCTTGGGTAATTCTGACATCATATTGGGAATACAGTGGCTTGAGAAATTGGGCACAATGCTGACCAATTGGAAGACACAGACACTTCAATACAAGGATGGCAGTCACACCATCACTTTGCATGGCAATCCTACTTTGAGCAGATCTGGGGTGTCATTAAAAGCCATGTTTCGAACCTTGAAGAAGGAAGGCAGAGGGTATTTAGTGGAATTCAACCATTTGGCACCTACAACAACTGAGCCCCTGGAGTTTGGAGATGTTCCCGAGTGCTTGCAGCCATTATTGTCCAGCTACAACCAGGTATTTAACATGCCACTTGGTCTACCCCCAAATAGAGGACATGAACATGCTATTAACCTGAAACATGGCACTGATCCTGTAAGTGTTAGACCATATAAATATCCTCAATCACAAAAAGATGAGATTGAGCAACTCATACATGATATGCTAGCTGCAGGCATCATTCAACCCTCCCATAGTGCTTTTTCTAGCCTCGTTTTACTTGTGAAAAAGAAAGATGGCTCTTGGAGGTTCTGTGTTGATTATAGAGCTCTTAACAATGTGACCGTTCCTGATAAATACCCCATTCCTATCATTGATGAATTACTTGATGAGTTACATGGGTCTTGTATTTTTTCAAAATTAGACTTAAAATCGGGGTATCATCAAATCAAAATGAAGCCTAGTGATGTTCATAAAACCGCTTTTAGAACTCATGAGGGACATTATGAATTTTTAGTGATGCCATTTGGGCTCACTAATGCCCCTGCAACTTTTCAAGCCCTTATGAATGAGGTCTTTAAGCCCTATTTGAGGAAGTTTGTGTTGGTCTTCTTTGATGACATCTTAGTCTATAGTGCAAGTATGGAGCAACATGTGCAACATTTGAATGTTGTTTTGGGATTGCTAGCTGCTAATCACCTCTTTGCCAACTTAAAAAAGTGTGAATTTGGCAAAGGAGAGGTGGCATATTTGGGTCACATAATATCCAAGAAAGGGTGGCCATGGATCCTTCCAAGGTCCAAGTAATGTTGAATTGGCCCATCCCTTCTACCTTGAGAGACCTTAGAGAGTTTTTGGGTCTCACATGTTACTACCGAATATTTGTACAAGGATATGCTTCCATTGCACAGCCACTCACTGACAGTTGATGAAAGATTCTTATGGTTGGTCCTCTGCAGCAACAGTGGCATTTGACAGGTTGAAGAAAGCCCTCACCAGATCCCATGTATTACAGATGCCCAATTTCAGCTTACCTTTTGTCATTGAAGCTGATGCCTCACGGTTTGGATTAGGGACAGTGCTGCTCCAACAAGGCCATCCTATTGCTTATTTTAGCAAAACATTGGGTGAAAGGGCTAGGGCCAAGTCTATCTATGAGAAAGAGCTCATGGATGTGGTTCTTTCAGTGCAAAAGTGGAAGCACTTCTTACTTGGAAGGCATTTTACTATACATTCTGACCAGCAAAGTCTCAGACACTTGCTTAACCAGAGGGAGATTGGACCTGCCTACCAAAAATGGGTCGGCAAATTACTTGGATTTGATTTTGACATCAAATACAAACCTGGCAGCCACAACAAGGTAGCTGATGCTCTTTCTAGGAAGCAACCCCCTGATATGGAATGCAATGCTCTCATTTCTTCCCATTCACCTCACCTTGAGTTGGTCACTCAAGCCATTCACCAAGCTCCTGACTTACAGCAACTAAAAGAGGAGGTTGCTGCCGGTAGATCTCCCCTACCTGGGTTTACAGTAGAACATCAGTTGTTAAAGTATAAAGGGCGCATAGTCCTTCCTAGGAACTCCACATTATCTGCTACCCTACTGGAAGAATATCACTCCTCACCCATGAGAGGTCATTCTGGAGTGTTTAATACATACCAGAGGTTATCAGGTGAATGGTACTGGAGGGGTATGAAAAAAGATGTTGCTACCTTTGTGCAGAACTATCAAATTTATCAACAATACAAGACCTCCACATTAAGCCCAGCTGTCTTCTCCAACCTCTTCCTATTCCCCAACATATATGGGAGGACATCTCTATGGATTTTGTGGAAGGGCTGCCCAAGTCTCAAGGATGGGACACTATCCTAGTTGTGGTGGATAGACTGTCCAAATATGGACATTTTATCAGCCTCAAACACCGCTTTAATGTTGGATCAGTGGCTGCTGTGTTCATCAAGGAGGTAGTGAAACTTCATGGGTTTCCCTCTACCATAGTTTCTGATAGAGACAAGGTTTTTATGAGTCTTTTTTGGAAAGAACTGTTCAAGCTACATGACACTCTTTTGTATAGAAGCACTGCTTACCACCCTCACTCTGATGGCCAGACTGAGGTGGTTAATAAGTCCATTGATGCCTACCTTAGATGCTTCTGTAATGGCAAGCCTAAGGGTTGGGCCACCTGGTTACCTAGGGCTGAGTATTGGTACAATACCTCAACTCATGCCTCAACTCATTACACTCCTTACAAAGTGGTTTATGGAAGGGACCCTCCCCCATTATTTCGTTTTGAAAAAGGCAGCACTGTTGTCTCCTCCCTGGAAGATCAGTTGCTGGACAGAGATGCAATCCTAGATGATTAAAATTTCATCTACTGAAGGCTCAGAACAGTATGAGGCAGCAAGAAGACAAGAATAGAAGGGCTGTTCAGTTTGAACTTGATGAGCTAGTCTATCTGAAAATACAACCATACAGACATCACTCTCTGGCCCAGAAAAGAATGAGAAACTTGCTCCTAGGTTTTATGGGCCTTTTTCTGTAATCAAGAAGATTGGCCAGGTTGCATACCAGCTCCTTCTCCCTCCTGATACTAAACTCCACCCAGTTTTTCATGTCTCTCTGCTCAAAAAGGCTTTGGGCAATGCTCAGGCCTCTCCTACTCTTCCCCCTCAGCTCACTGCTGATTTAATCATGGACACACAACCTGAGGCTCTCTTGGACATCAGACATCCACCTCACCACCCTGCAACTACTGAGGTCCTTATTAAGTGGGTTAATCTACCTACTTTTGAAGCTACATGGGAGGATACTGAGTTGTTCACTGCTCGTTTTCCTAACTTCCACCTTGAGGACAAGGTGCTTAATTGGGAGGGGGTATTGCTAAGTTACCTACCAGATCCACTCCCCCAATTATACACACCTATTCTAGAAGGCGAGGGAAACTCACTAAGGGCACAGGAGTCATTACCACACACTGGACAGCTGGCGCTACTGGAGAGGACTCGAGGAATTATTCCCTGACTCTAGCTATAACAGAATCTGTTAGGAAAGATTATGAGGTGGCAGTGCTTAGATATTTTGTATGGCTGTGTATATTAATAGGAGCTGAGCTCACAGCAAATGTTATCCAGAAATTAAGTGAGAGAAAGTTGTGTATTGGGAGAGACCTTGCCTCTCGAATGCAAGGGTTGTATCTCAGAGTTCTCTTAATATAATCTATCCTTAGTGCTAATTTAGTGCTTGTTCTTGCCTAATTGTTTGCCTGATAATCTAGGTCTTAGCTAAAACATACGACACGGAAAAAAGGTAGAAAACATACAAGACATAGCATTGTAGCAGAGCACCTTAAATTAACAGCTCTCAGTAATTATGACACATCACTAAACATAAGAACTATTGGGAGCATGAAAGATCATATAAGGAAATAAGACTCTTCAGGACTCAAGGATTCAAGTACCTTTATTTAGATATATGGGCAAGTATATTCACCCTCCCAACTGTTACAAAAACGGGGTAACATACAGGCCGCATGGCTCAGTTTAATTCATCATGGATGTCTTCTCTACCACCCGTTAAACTCCTCCATCGATCTAGGTATAATTATTTACTCCCTGCAACAGCATTGGTAACACCAATCTATGGAAAGGACTTAGAGAACAATCAAGCCATCTTCTCGACACCAAGCTCCCCTAGCCTAGTTATATTAGATAATCATTATCAATCACTAGTCCTAGAAGGAGAGACAACTGACAACCCACAGGAAAACAAAACAGCAGAAAAACATTCAATTGATTCCATGATCCTCTCATTTGACCTTATCAGATCCTGACTGATGCCTAGCTCTTCGATAGAAGCACTATCTCGAGTTCCTAGTTAACCTAACCTTATGATAGAGGAAGTTATCTCACTTTGCACGTTTATTCTTGATCCCGTTCCTCATTCAAATAGTGCTGATCTCCATTCATGGGGATCATCTATGCCACACATACGAGTAGCTATGTTCACAATCCTATGAGGCACTCCTCAATACATATCAGCAAGCGAACGAGGAACGCCAACAAAGGATCAAATAGATCCTTCCCTAATGTTTGCTTCACGCATAAACAACTTGTATGCATCTTCCTTTGGAAGTCGCTTAATTTCAACTGTTTGAAAACAGTCAAACAATTTATACTCTAAGCTAGAGCTAGTAGATAATACTTGCTTGCACTTGCTCCCTTTTGCAGGGACTGGAATTCCAACCTGTTCCAGAGAACAATTAGCTTTTGGCACACCATCTAAGAAAATAGCAAATCTACCAAGATTAGCAAGTGTGTCTGGTAGATTTCTAGCCCTTACAAACAAGTGATCAGCACTGGCAAGATCACAGTTCACAGCGGCAGCAACAGCATCTTGCAGATGCTTGATGGTGAACACATCAGGCAAAGAAACCCAAAAAACATAATCAAACCTGTTTAGCGCGCAGTTGTGTAAGTGCTTCATCAAAAAGGTTTTACCAATTCCTTCCATCCCGTAAATAGCAATTCTACCCGGCCCCCATCACCTTCCAGCAAAACCTTAAGATAGTCAAAAGTGCTAGAAGCAACTCGGCCAACTAACTGTTTCACCGGTATATGATACCCACGACACAGGCCTCGGGCATCAGACAAGGCTCTTTAAGGACCCTGTTACCCTTTGTGTCATGGTCTTTCAAAGCATACACCAATTTGAAGACCTCCCATCTTGTCTTTGCACCTAAGAGTAAGCTCCTCCATCCTCCAACTTGCCCTAACAAGCATCGAGATTTCACCACCGGGACTCGACCCTCGGTCATCCCGGGGACGATCCCCTTGTTTTCTCTTCTTGCCCCGTCGAGCCTGAGTGGAAAAGGTTATACTAGAAATGTCCAGTATCTTGGCACTTAAGCATTCAGTTTCACCCTCAAGAACTCTTTTCATCTCATCAAGACTGGGTTTACTTAAATAGGTTATAAGTCCCCAAATTCCCACAGATATCTCGTACTTGATCCATAGGGGAAGATAAACCTGAAAATATTAAGCCCATTTAGATTATATCTTTCCTTAACTTACATAAATTCAAACCCTAATTCACTGCAGATAAAAACAATCACTATTTATACGAACTACCGGAAAAAACAAACAGTAAAGTAAAATCCTACAAGTATTCTGTTAGGATAGATTTAAGAGTATTTCCTAAATCTATCTATCTGGAGCGTTTATCTTGACATATCTAAAAGTGTTTCGTGCGGCATAAAACTTAGAAGAAGAGATATGAAAGGTCCTACTAGGTTGGCGAAGTCTAAGGGCATACAAATCACCACCAGAGCAAAACTCCATGACTAAACAAGAATAATGAGAAGCTTCAAAGTCGGCATATAAAGTAGGCAAAAAAGGGTGGTCAAATATCCATAATATATCCTTTTCCATATCTGCCCTAACAAGCTTCTTCCTTGTAGCTAAATCCTAGAGCGTTTATCTAGAGTCTAAACATATCTAAAAGTGTTTATTTAGAGATAATATTTCTAATAGGTTTTATATGATGTACTATAAATACCTTTTGGGTTAATAATAATTCCTATATGATGTACTATAAATACCTTTTGGGTTAATAATAATTCCAATCTCTTTCCCTTCAATCTATTTTGTCACATTCAGATCATAAATACAAAAAAAAATTGACTAAAAACAAATAGTGAAGGAAGAAACCCTATAATAGAACCCAGAAAAATAAAATAAAGTAAATTAATACAAGCATTCAGATCGTACAAATAAAAACAGAAGAAGAGGGAAAATTTTTATTACCTTTCTGGAAGATAGAAAGATTGAATTGAAGTTGAAGAAGGAACGAATTCTAGGTGAAAAGCGAAAACAAAACAACCCAGAAAATCACTTAATAAAAAGCTGATGCAATTTATGGCCCTGTTTGGCAAAACTAGCGGTTGCAGTAGCTGTTAGCTGTTGCAGTAGCGTTTAGCTGTTGAGGTAGCTATCAGCGGTCAACTAGTAGCTGTTAGCGATTAGCATTCAAAGTAGCTGTTCAAAATATAAGTGTTTGGCAAAAGTAGCTGTCAGAATTGCAAAAAACAAAAAAGGACATACATTCACTTATAGAATTAAATATAAAAATTTGATTAATTAGTTTAATAATTAAACTCAATGATTACTTTTCAATGAAACTTATCCTCCTTTTTTTTAGTTGTTACATATTGACTTTTTACACTATTCATCTTATGTAGTTTGACCGTCTTTGGTTATTTTTTCATAAGAAAAAACATAGTCAAGTGGGATCTTGTTGGGTTCGTCTCAATATATATACTTTCCAAATATCAACTTTTTATAATTTTTACTTATGTACAATTAGAGATATTAAAGGTATAATTTGTGTGTTGATAAACGTGTTGAGGAGAAATAAAACAACTAAAAAAATCAGGAGAAGTATATATACAGAATCGAATGTATGTATGATGTCATATTTGAACCATTAGTATATTTCATGCACTCCTATAAAGAAAAAAGAGTATATATAATATTCTATGTATATTTTGTAATAATATACTTATTTTGTACGCCTATATATTCTCTATCAAAAAACACAACATAAATCAATTTTTGAAATATATATGTA